>JAVSBV010073498.1:0-10193 GCA_033117975.1 Parotocinclus spilosoma
TCTACACTGACATAACTTAGATCCCAGGATGTGTTTCAACAATATACACCGCTATGATTCCAGCGACTGTTTGTGTAGAAGACTTGGGCAAGTCCCTAGACTACGAAAATTACTGTAGTGGGAATTAAAATGTTAAAGTCTATACAGACACTCATATGTGCACAGTGGGAATGTGAGGATAAATATGGCTGGCATTATAGATAGATCCATTGTTCTCTGAGGCCTGGCCACCTGGTACCCATTCTTTAAGAAGTCCCTCTTGTTTTTGTCTTATATGACCGCAGTGCTCCTTAGCAGCTGTTCACATTTAGGACCTTCTGTTAACACTGCCTGCCGGAAACTTAACTTGCATCACTCGCTATATGGAAGAGAGGCACTTGCCTACATGCCTGACTTGATGAGTCTGGGAAGTTCTGTTGATGTAAGAAAAAAGACTAAGACATGGTGGACTAGCATCATTATATTGTACCTGGATGATACTGAAAACCTCACAATGTTCCTTGTGCTCAGTCAGAAAGCAGTAGAGAGAGACTGATAGAGATGTGCTATGGCTCACCATAATTTTCAGACAGTGCAATCATAGCAGCAGTTTCATAGGGGCACAGAGATGCTGATAAGGCCCAAGGTGAATTAAACTGACTTTCCATAAAGGATGTGACTACCATAGATGGATGATAAAATTGCTTTGACTGTCCTGTGTTTGGTCCTGCCAAGGTGGTAGCAATGCTTTTGTTGGCTATAAAAGAAGCCCATTTCTGAAGGCTACACTTTCACACTGTGTACCACTCTGCATGCTGCACAGATCTTTCCTATAGATTCCTTGCCTTTGTGTGTACCCCCTCCCGGCACTGCCTTAACGAAACGAAACCCCTCTTTTTTTCCCCACTGGATGGGGTGGCTCACCCAGACTCTGCTTCAACTCCCAGGTTCCCATGGAGAACTGGATGTAAAGGCAGGCAAAGCTTTTCTTTGCTTCTCAGGAAAATGCTTTGTTAGCCCTGGAAAGGGGGACAGGCAGGAGGCCGGAGCTGCGATGCATCCTCTGGCCTAATGCATTCACAGCGTCAGGCACAACAATGGATAGTGGTTCACATAGAGAACAGGAGACTGGGAGGGGGGCATCCCAAGCTGTGCTGTCTCTCAGGTCGGCTCCAATCAAGGTTTAACTGGGTGTAATGTTTAAACTCGGGTCCTATGCAAATTTTCTAGCATGTCCTTATCTACAAGGCAAATAAGAATCACATACTAAGATAAGGTACTTGCAATTAACACAGAGGTCATGTCATGGGTGAGTGAGGCATAAAACAAGGGGAATGTATCCTTTTGTTGTACTGATTCTTAAAACCTATTGATGACCACTGCAAACCCGTTTACTTAGTTTAGCAACAACGTTCACACAATTCAAATAAACTGTAAGCTGCAACTTTGTAATACATTTTTAATTGACTGTGGTCAAACCTTTGCGTTAAGTCTTATCGAATTTAGTCATGTTTACCTGTTGCGTGTTTCTTGAAATCCAAGTGTCCAGAAGCATATTTAGTCGAGACTGGTGGAACTTTTTGGTGGTCTTTACAGCGATGAATAGATCATCAGCGCTCAGTTCCTCAGCCGGCGCGGAGCTCTGAGCTGCGGTGGCAGACGTGCTTGGTTTATCCGCTTCTCTCCTGCTCCGCGTCAGTTTGGAGAAATAAGCGGAGAACCCCTTTCTACCTCCGTCTTGTGCCGCTTGATCATTCTGCATTGCCGCATCAATCTCGGGCTCGTCCACACTCCGGAGCGAGCGCACCTTTGTCCCCTCCGCACGGTTTCGCTGCTGCGCGACCACCACCAGCAGAGACACACAGGTGACGGCTGCTGCCGCTATGGAAAGCACATCTTTCCTGCTCCAACTTTTCAACATGTTGATAGGACGCTCAAACCAAATAACGTGGCTATATTCTTACACGACACGCACTACATAATACGCTACCAAATACGCTGATTTACACTAAAACAACTCAGTGCACTCAGAAAAAACTCTACGCGCGGGGCAAGTAACGCCTTTTATACAACGCATGTTTGATGTACGCCCATATGGGTGGGTCTTATATGGTCGTGTGGCCTGCGAGATGGATTGCGATGGGCGGTGTCTGCGATGGTACCCGCCCATTGATGGTGTCTTTCCTGAGAACATTCTACAGTTTGGGGTAGCCAACACGATGCCCGCGGGCACCTGGTCGGCCGCAGGGCATTTCTAAAAAAAGCACCTTAGAGTCTCCGTCTAAGTAGTGGGCCAAAATCGCTGCTGCAGGAATCATCTGATCTCTGTAATTGCAAACAAAGGTTTCTGTACCAAATATTAAGTTCTGTTTTTCTGTTGTATCAAATAATTATTTTATGCAATAAAATGCAAATGAATTATAAAAAAAATCATAACGTGATATTCTGGATTTTCTCTTACAGCTGAAGTGAACATATGATAGAATAGACGATTCTTTGTAGGGAAAACTTGCAGAAGAAAATCCAGAAAATTACATTGTATAAAATAGATAAAATGATTTGCATTTTGTAGAAAGTAATAAGTATTTGACCCCCTACCAAACATTAAGAGTTCTGGCTCCTACAGACCTGTTAGATGCTCCTAATCAACTCGTTACCTGCATTAAAGCGGTCTTAAATAGTCACCTGTATAAAAGACAGACTTAATTACTCAGTCAGACTCTAACCTCTCCAAGACCAGAGAGCTTTCTACGGATGTCAAGGACAAGATCATAGACCTGCACAAAGTGAGAAGGAGACAACTGTTGGTGCCATTGTAAGAAAATAAAAGAAATACAAAATGACTATCAATCGGCCCTGATCTGGGACTCCATGCAAAATCTCACCCTGTGGGGTATCCATGATCATGAGGAAGGTGAGAAATTAGCCTAAAACTACATGGGGGAATTTCTTAAGGCAGCTGGGACCACAGTCACCAAGAAAACCATTGCTAACACATTTCGCCGTAATTGATTAAAATCCTGCAGTGCCCGCAAGGTCTCCCTGCTCAAGAAAACACATGTTCTGGCCCGTCTGAAGTTTGCCAGTAAACACCTGGATGATTCTGAGAGTGATTGGAAGAAGGTGCTGTGGTCAGATGAGACAAAGAAATTGAGCTCTTTGGCATTAACTCAACTCGCCATGTTTGAAGGAAGAGAAATGCTGATTATGACTCAAAGAACACCATCCCCACTGTCAAACATGGAGGTGGAAACATTATGTTTTGGGGGTATTTCTCTGCTAAGGGCACAGGACTACTTCACTGCATGGATGGAGCCATGTACCATAAAATCCTGAGTGACAGCCTCCTTTCCTCTGCCAGGACATTAAAAATGGGCCGTTGCTGGGTCTTCCGGCACGACAATGACCCAAAACATACAGCCAAGGAAACAAAGTGGTTAGTATACATACAAAATCCTTTACCTTGTCGAAGGATAACGATAACAAGCCAGGTGCTCTAGATGATAAGATCTGACTAATCTATTGAAAAAAAAAACAAGCTGCAGGTAGAGATCCAGTCAGTAAGACAGCACACAGAAATATCAAGGTAAAATGTGAGTAAACAGGAGTATGGTAATTTATAATAATATTATAAAAAATAATGTAATAATATTACATTACTCTGCTTTTCTTCTGTGTGGGTTTTTTTTTTTTGAACAGTGATCAACTGACAGTTAGTTTTTTTTATTAAACAATTAATTAATAATTAAACAAATATGAGAACCCATGCAGAAGATGTTGTCCCTTTGGCCCCTGTTCCTTGAGGATCATCAATCTCTTTTTCTTCCTTCTGAAGGAATACTTTGCTGAGGGCCCTTCCCTTACACTTTGGAACAATGGGTGTGGTTAAATTGGCAGTAAAACTGCACAAGGCAAAGGTTCTGCTTAGTCTCTAGATTCAAACAAGCAATCTCCCTCTAACACCCCATGCCCTCCTGAAAAGCAACTCCTTTTTGACAATACGTACTACAAGAAAAACTTACTTTCATTCTCTTTCTTTTTCAACCCTGTCAAAGCACACCCTCCTACCCTCAAACCACCACCATCCATAATCCTTCCTCTTGCATTGTGTTGCTACCGAGAAAGATTCTCACTTATGTGCTGCCCATCAGCCACAAGCATGATTAAAAAGAGAGAGCTAAATGTATGCCCAATTACACCTACGGACTGTCTCCAAGCTAGCACCAGAACTCATCAATATTTTAATATTTGAATAAAATCCTGTATGCTTTCCAGATGAACCAGTTTGATATAGGTGTATTATTGTTTTTGGATATTCCTGACAAACAGGTATCCAACTTAACCATCGAATTTTTTCTGTTTCTAAACCAGAGGGGAACTCAGTATTGCCAGTAATGTAATGATTTCCTTGGTCTGTAAATATATATAGCTGGACCATTAGATAATCTTACCAAACAGTGAGGTATCAGTGCTCACATTTGAGTCTTGTATATATCTGACCCAAGCTTCTTTTTAATCTGCTTTATGGAAACTACCAAGTATATGCCATTTATCTGCACATGAATGTCTTGTGTTTTGTGCATTGGCCATAACATACTTTCAAGCACACATTAAAGGCAGAATTTTCAATTTGTTGTGTATCTGAAGGGGTATCTAGAGAACAACATGAACTAATGGTATGCAGTTTTACCTTTTCCACAGTACTAAAAACATTTTAAGTTTGATATTTAACCAATCTTAGTTATATTACCTTAGGCCACCTGTCTCTTTTCTGTCACTCCTATATTTGTCCTGATATGTTGACCATTAAATAATTTTCAGTGTTGTCTCTCCACAGACTAAGTGTCTCATGCATGAAATATTGGTATACAATAGGATGCCTGCAAGAGACTATTTTTTAGGTTTTGGTCTAATTTCATATCAGCTGATGGAAATAAAGGATCTGCACAAATAAAAAAAACTTTTCTTAAAAATATAAATCATGCAGAGAACAACTTCTGAAGTGGCTCCCCTAGGGGAACACGAGGAGGCTTCTAAAAGGCTGAAGGGTCCCCTGGCTCTCACTTCTACTGTGACCTGTAATCCTATCAGCGCTAGCACATCCATGCTGGCTGAGTAAACACGGTTTTGGCTTCTGTCATAACCCTTTTGAATAAACTGTTTTACCTATCTCAACTGTACTAGAACAAACACGTGGCCATGTGGCACAGATCCTTAACAAACTATGAGCTTCTTCTCTACTTTGTGGGTCACAAACAAATCCAAACCATGTATCCGGACATGTGCCCATTCAGAATCTTTGGCATGGATTCTGGTTTACAAAATTCCTCAAAACAGACTCGCATACAAGTAGCTTTGTCAATTGGAGCTATGCGTGTGAGCATTTATTGCAGATGTTTGAAGCCCAGTGTGTGCATATGAGCCTGCCAGCTGCTGTTTTTGTGACTTGTGCTTTGTTTCCACCATGTCCAATGGATTATAAACAATTTAGTAATGGCCAGTCTCTGGAACTGTAGAGGTCAGATTACACCTGATTTGCCAGGACTTAAGTTGTTGGACCACAGTTCAGTTGAACATTAAGCATATAGACCAGTGCTGAAATGGAAATCCATACAGTGCACTGACAGATTCATTCATTATTGGTTCCTAAACTAACCACTTAGTAACCCAAAACTGACAACCCCAAATCAGATCATGTTTGGACTAATAAAGTATGGAAAATTAAAATAAAATGCAGTGTCTTACATTTTGTTGATGTTTACTTTATTGTAGACAGTATGAACCCAATATATGCATGTTGTGTCTGTTCAACTTAATTTAATTAATTATTGTACATACATTCACACAATTCAGGCAAGTTCCAAAAAACTGGGATGGGCAATATATGGCTAGTAATGATGTTCAAACATCAATAATTCTGTCATTTCAAACAGATTATGTAAATCGGTGATGATAATAATGATTTCTTACAAAATCAGCATTCATGAAAGGTTGAGTCTTATTTAATAAAGATGGGTATAAAGATGATCCTGTCAATAAATCTAGAAAGAACATTTCAATACGAATATTAAACAATGTTTATAATGAACTGGTTTAAATGCAGTATTCTTTAAATAAAGATGGGAAGGAATTTAGATATCAACAGTGTATAATATCATTGAACAATTCAAGGAATTTCAGTGCGCAAAGGGCATGAGTGCAAGCCTAAACTGAAGAACCGGGATTTCAGATCCGTCAGGTGGCACTGCATTAAGAACCTCCAATTACCCATAAGTGTCAAGCACAACAAGAGTTGCATTCACAAATGCCACTTAAAGCTTTACTGTGCAAAAAAAGAAGCCTCATGTTAACCATTTCCAGAAGTGGCATTACCTTCTCTTGGCATGTGAGATGGACCATCTCATAATGGAAACCTGAATTGTGGACACATGAATGAGTAATTCAGATTTCTTTGGAAGAACTGAACATTGTGTTCTATATACCAAAGACGAGAAGGACCATCCAGATATGTATCTGTATTTGTCTTTAAACGTACTTTATTAAATACATTTTTAACAAGACAATGCAAAACCACATGGAGTACATGCAAAGGCCATCTCTCTGAAGTAGTGAAGCAGCAGTGCTAACTACTGCAAATGTATTTCACTACTACTACTACTACTACTTCAGACATACTTTAGCTTGCTTGCAACAGCATGAATAGGCATCTAACAGATTTTTAATTATCATGTCATGTTTTAGGCTGTTTTGCCACATTATAACCAGGCTTTGCATTTACTATTCTGATAAAGAATTTGTAGGTCTTGGCCTCTTCATGTAAACGATTCAATAATTTTCAGGAAGAGAAAGAAGAATGAGCTTTTAACTAAAGAAAAGTAGCTTTATTCAGTGTAACCTTTGAGTGTAAAAGCCTGGAAAGAAAGTGCATGTACGTATCCCAAAGTTCCACAGAATGTAAGCTTTTCTTCAACCTATACTGATCACTTTCATACTTTGTCTTTCATACTACTTTCATAGTTGCTACCTTGCTGAGGTGGACAGTGGGGGATCCATTGAAAACTGAACAGTGCTTCTGCCTGACCTTGAGCCCATTAAGGTCTAAAGCATTACTGTAGCGGTTTCTCATCAGAGCAGCATTCTCATTCAAATGACCCAGCACATCTTAATGGGCCTCTAGAAGCAGTTGCTGCATAGCAACAGTAAATGTGAGCCATTCTTTGACTTGAAGCATTGCTTAGTTTCCCTCTGTCCTCTTCGCTTGCACTCACTCAACCTTGTTTTTTTTTCTTCATCATGTGTGCAATGACCCTAATGCAATCTACTGAATTTCTGAATCTGAATTTCTCTTGCACTCACTGCTCACTTTATTAGGTACACCTCTTTGTTTCTACACTATTTGTTCATTTTCAGGTTGATTGGACATGATTTGGAGAGGCACAAACCTGTCTATATAAGGTCTTGCAGCTACATCAAAGCAAAAACCAAGCCATGGGGAGGAAAAAAATGCTTGTAAAGCTCAGAGACTGGACTATGTGGAGGCACATATCTGGAGAAAGCTACAAAAATATGCTGCATTGAAAGATTCCAGGTTCTGGGCTTTATGGCAAAGTGTCCAGACAGAAGCATATACGCCGTAAAAAAAAAACCTAATAAATTCCTTCCTGAAATTATATTATATTATATTTCCATCAAACATAAACCATAAATTTGTAATTACATGTTACACAAGTCACTATAAAGATGCCACTTCAGTTAACTGAATTTAAAGAGACATTACAGAGACCAGATGGTCCAGTGTAATACAATCAAAAACACTACAGGTGATTCCATTATGTGGACATAGTGCTGCCTTCTGAAGTTTTGATTATTATAGAAATAAGATGTTTTTTATTTATATTCAGATAGAGTCCCGGCTAAGTAAATGCAGACAACACCAAGTCCCTAGGTACATGCTTAAATATCAGATATGTCCATCAGAGTTTATTTTGCATGTTAAGAGTGTGAAAGCCCCAGTTTCACAAGCTGCTCAGAATACATTCTACATTGGTCATTTCAGGTTTATGAGATAGGCAGCAGGAGGCAGTCAGACAGGTGTGAAAGTCAATTCACAGAGTGTGAAAAATCTCAGCTCTGTTAAATGAATGTCATTTTGTAACATCAAAGACCCACAGTAAGCAGAATCTGTTAATATGTGCACTATGCTATGTCTTTTTTCATTTTTATCAAAGCCGCATGTTTGATGATAAGACTTGAGAGACGAGTTGAGTGCTGCAACATGACTTTGCATATTAAATTATTGTGTATTTATATTATTTTATTTATTTTTTGCTTTGTGTTCTTATTTAACATGTACCATTCACAAGGCAGTTTAATACAGATACTACTCACTAAAATGCATAATGGTCTGTAATTAATGCAGTGCATCGCTGGAGAATTTGGAGCAGTACATTTGCATAACTGTCCAAAGCTGAGTTCTTGTTTTTGCCCTATTTCTAGCCTGCCTGTTTTTTCCCATAACCCCCTTGTTTTTCCTGGACTATTCTGCATGGGAAGGGTCTAATGAATACTTGTCCTGCAGCCCTAGTTTGGAATCTCCACTCTACCTTACAGGAATGTTCCAGAATTATACAAACATATGTATTTAACACAAAACAATAACGTTGACACACTTTTGGTACTGAAGAAACATCAGAAACTACTGAACTGTACTAAATATAAAAGAAACTCTTATAGTCAATAAGTTATTCACTAAGATGTTACTAAAGTTTCCATTTCTACCTTTCTTTAAGTCTGCCATTCTAAATTATTATAAGTGCATGCATTACAAGCTCAGTGTTTGTCCGTTTATTCCTACATTCTTGTTACTACTGTGCTTGAAAAGTTTGTGAATGTTTTCTATATTTCTTACCAAGCACAATCTAAATAGTCATCAGATTTTCAGACCTGCCTTGAAAGAAAGAGATCTCAGTTAAACAATTCTGACAAAAAATATTATACCTGGACATTTATTTATTAAGACAAATGAGCCAATAGTACACATTTGTGAGGGGCAAAGTAGGTAACATTTGAATCCAGTATCTGGCTTGACACCCCGCTGCAGCAATAACTGCAATTTTTTTTGCTTACTGTTGATAAGCCCAGCTTTTATATATTTTAGCCCATTCCTCTGGATAAAACATATTATCTTGCTTTGTGCATCACATTCTCTTGAGATTCAGTTCAGAAAGATGTTCATCCTAATGATGTTACATCCTAATTTTAAAATTTGCTTATATCCTTTAAAATTGGTTTGTATAATTCATAATTGTTTTTTCCATCAATTATGGCAACCCGTCCTGTCCCAAATGCAGCCAATCAGACCTAAACCAAGATACTACTACCATCGTGTTTCACAGAAGGTTCTTATGCTGAAATGCAGTGATTTCTATTGACATATCACTTCTCATTTAAACCACTTCATCCACAAAATGTTTTTCCTACATCATTCTGGCATGCCCTGACAATTAGAAAGGTAGCAGTGCTCTTTTTTTGGAGAGCAGTGGCTTTTTCCTTACAGCCCTTCCATGATTTCCTAATGGTGGATGTATACATTAATATTAGCCAATGTGAGAGAGCTTTTAGTTTTCTTAGATGTTACCATGGGTTCCTTAATGACCTCACTGGCTATTGCATGCTATTTGTTGGTGTGATCTAAATTTTCCTCAATTTCCTCAAATAATAGTGTTGAAAATCTTATACTTGTACACACTCTGTATACCTGTAGCCTGGGAATTGCTGAAGTCGTAACCCTATAGAGATAGTGTTGTACCCTTTTCAATGCAATAACTCTTTTTTCTGAAATATTTAAGAATCTCCTGTATTTGCCATGGTATACTTTCACAAAGACGACCAGACGTATGATATATACCTGTCATGTTGTTTTCGTTAAGTACAAGACTGCACTTACTCACACCTGGTTGTCCACCAGTTAACTGAAAACACTTGATTTCAATTTAATATTAAAATGAACTTCTAATCCTAGAGGTTCACATAGTTATTCCGCTCACAAATGTGTACACAATCATTTTTCTTAAAACATAAATTCTAAACATTTTTTGTCAAATTTTTTAAATTCACATTAGCTATGTAGTTAAAAAAAATGGTAACACTTTACAATACTGGTACATAACGAAGCATACAGTAAGACTTCACTAAAAGTTTATTACCAGTAAATT
>JAVSBV010073509.1:0-10192 GCA_033117975.1 Parotocinclus spilosoma
TCAGAGCACAGAAAAACGGAAAACGGGTACGTATAAAACATAACGGTAGGTTGATATGCTAAGCTACATGAACGTTGTGTTTATATATGTAAACGAAGCCAGTGTGCAAGGTGATTGAATGGCGCAAAATACGCAACTTTTAGCACATGCAGCGAAAACATAAAGCGACGTTTAGTCAAAAGTCCCCGCAACAAATTAGGTATAAAATCAAACAGCTACATTTGATCTCACCTTCCATATCCTGGGGCTCGCTAACAGACAAGGTAGCCATTTTTCCTAGCGATCCACCCACTGGTTAATGATTGACGGGTCCATCGACCAATCACGGCTCTTCGGTAGGACTCCGTCAGGTAACAGCGTATTATGTGAAATGCGTGCTGTATGATGTTGTATTTCTGTACAACATTTCTGTTTATCCAGAGACTTTATTTCATCTTAATTTGATAGGTTACACAGTCAATTATTCAGAAAGCATTTGCAAAATTCGTTTGTTCAGCTATTTTGTTAAACTGCCAGTGGAACAGAGCGTAGTGAAGAGTCCAGGGACATTCAGATCTGCCCTGGTAACTGGTGTAGTATTGTTTCTTTGGTGTTCTAAGACATGCTCGTATTGTAAAGTGGAAATGTATGTTAGCAATAACAGCTCACAGTAATGCTGCTCTGTGGTGAAGCAGGAGTTTATTAGTGTTCAAACAACGATCTGTGACAGGATTATGTGTTTGTCCATCTTTACACTGGATTGAATCTACTCCTTATTCATAATGAGTGGAGCTAAATCACTTGGTTTGAGCATCTCCCTAGAACACTTTAATTCCTGTCAGAGCTATTTCAAACATTTCGTTTTGGAAGGAGACACTTGGACATACCAATGACCTGCTGGAGAGATGTCATGTCACAATTGGCCCGAGGACATCTTGGGATCTTACATGAGAAGCAGGAGTCTGTGGCTTTGGGCTTGCTGAGCTTGTCAGCTTTATGCTACTTTGAATTGTGTGCACTGAGTTTCAACCTGCCGCTGGAAGTGACTTCAGCACACACACACTTGTACGAGCTTTGTAGATCAGATTTCCTGTGTAGAGCACCATTATTGGATTATTATTAAGATTATTAAGACATGGTTTGAGAGTTAGCCTGTAACCCCATCCAACACACACACTATTACTATACCAACTGTAATGGTCTCACATCTTAATTAGGGAGTTCCAGAGTTTCAGCAACTCCCATTGTTGATAAGTGTATAAACCCAGGCATGTAGCCATCAAACATCAAGAAACAAACACTGAAAAAATGTGGTGGCACAGCAGATAAGATATTGGGCTGCTGACCAGAAGGTTAGGAGTTCAAGTCCTAGAGTTGCTTAGGTGTTGGGACATTGAGCAAGCTCTTTTATCCCCAGTAGCTTGTATTGTGCACTGTTGGACTTGATAAGGTTACGATCTGGAGCATCTGCTAAATGCCACTAACCAGAATTTTGGTTAAAGTCATTCCTGAGGAGTAGAGTCTGTTCTGTACTCCATAATAATGCTGGCGGTATGAAATGTCCTACAAGCTCATATTGGTGTGATGACTGGCTGTCTAAATACTTTTGGCAATATGGTGGTCACAACCCAGTACTGCTGTCAACATTATTAATGTGCTTCTGTCTGAATAAAAGCAAATAAACAAATACAGATACATCATATTAACTTTCTGTTCCCTTATTGCTTGTTTCACACCGACGTTGACCGTCAACGATCATATTTGAAGAATACAAAAATATATATATATATGTTTTTGGTATTTCTCGGATCCGCCGCAGCACCAATGGTTAAAATAAAATAAAATAAATAAATAAAATATATTTTTTTAGCTTTTTCCACCCTCCAGTGGAGAGCCAACTGTTTTCTTCTGTTCATTTAATTTTATTCCAGATTTACTTTCATTTAATTGTAGGTTAAATAAATTTTATTAAAAAAAAATTGATGTATTGATTTCACATAGTCCTGAAGAAATTGAAAAGTGCTGAAAAATAAAGATTTATAGTACATTTGATAGTATAGACATTAGATAGTATAGTAGATCTCAGTAGATTCTTAAGTAGGTACATCCGAGGAACAAACAATTATATAAGTCTGGCCTTAAGCACAAGCGAGCAAACATAGTACAGGTTTATTTATCTTATTATTGTACTTCAGACACGACAAATAAACTGCTATGATCGCTTTTAGTTCATTAAAATAATACTAAAAGAATAATTTACCAGTATTAAAGCTGATTTGACATATGATATGTAACTGTGCTGCTTACTGATCTGAACAGAACATCCAGTATTACACAAACATTTAAGCACGTCTGGTAAACAGTGTCGATTCGAACTCTGCAGGAACTTGGTTAAAATTGTTATATTGAGATGAAAAACCTCTATAAAGGTTCATGTGTACAGAGTCCGGTGTGAAAGGTCTGAATTTATACCTGGATTGTTCTGCGAATGATCTGGATTTAATCCTGAGACTCAACATTAGGTGTAAACAGGGTTCAAGATCTAGACCTCAGATTCACTTATGCAGCTGCATGTGGCATCATGTTATTCGTTCTCACCTGGCCCTGGCCTCTTAAAAGTTATTTTCTTGAGTTTTAGAACCGTGGTAGCTTGGTGGACTCTGGACCAGAAGGATCAGGGTTCAAATCCCGCCAATGCCACCTCCTGGAACAAGGTCCTTAACCCACAGTTTCTTTTATTGTAAGACTGGAGCTGTTGTAAGTTGCTCTGGTAAAGGCGTATGCAAACTACAGGAGTTTCCTTTTCATGTTTGGTCCATGTCCCTGTCCTATCAAACAGGAGCGCTGTGACAGTGGCATTTCTTTAATCTTAATTCCAATAATACAGAAGCAATTCTTTTAAAACAACTAAAATGTAACAATGAATTCAGAATTATGTGCCAGTATTTTTATTTACAAAACCCGAGGTCAACAGAAAAATTTGTTCACAATTATTATGCTGGATAATGCATAGTACAATCAATTTCAATGAAATGTCAACAAGATTTGCACTCCGTTATGCAAATGAATAAAAATAAGACTTTTCAAACAAGATGAAATTATATTAAAAAACAAAACAGTGGTATCTCAGTTCTCCATCATCTTGGAATTCGGATCCTGATGCATTTAAACGACGTGCATTTTGGTCTTTGTACTCAGCGCACTTGCTTAAACTTGTACGAGCCGATCCACATGACCTGCTTCAGCTAAAACTAGATTCATGATTCAGTACACAGTGATTAAGTAATTAAGATTTATAGTAGCTCTCTTCGTGATGATTTGCGTTGCATTTGTGTTTTTATTTATTTGTACATTTACAGTACAGTACTGATGTACTGTACTTAGCATTAGCAGCTATGCTAGTGCCTTGAGTTTACCAATAGAGTAAGTGTTTTGCTTTTACTTTTCACTTTCAGTCCATTACTCACTAAATTTCATGAGATTTTTTAACACTGTTATAAAATAAACTTTGCATTAATAGTTTTGCCCAGCTGTAGGTTCATGGAGAAGTGCTTTTAAAAACAAGGTCAGCCCCTCTATAATCCAGTATATATTATATTACATAATCCATTTAATTTATGATGGATGTCTTAACATTTTCCCATAATAAATCAGGGCGTTCCTGTACAATATAACTTCATTAAAGCATTGGATGCCTTATATAGTGGATTTCCTGGGGGTCTGGAACAAATTCATTCAGTTTACATTATTCCCTATGGGGAAAACTTTTTTTCTGCTTGTCATTTTCAATTCTTGAGAAGCCTTCAGGAATGAATTAATGATGATAACCAAGGCTCCACTGTATATAATGTTAAACTATATCAGCCTATTTACCTATGTACGATCCTTTTATGTAAAACCATTAAAAGTCTATCATCTACAGAACTGGTTGTGAGTTTTTTTATGTGCTTTAGATGATTACCATCCCGAGTGCATCTTTGGACTGGTACTAATGTCCATGATTAAACGTGCTTCTTCAGAATTGTTTCAAGTTTCAAGTCAGGTTAGTTTACACCTTACACTCCATCAGCAAACCAATTAAGTGTACAACAGGAATCATGAACTGGGGGATTGTGTTGCATGAACAAGTGTACTCCTTTTCTCTTGCACCATGAACCCTTCCACCATGGTGAGAACTCTAAGAAGGTGCAGTAGCCCTTTGAATTCAAGTTCACTCCAGCTTACACATGAAAAGGAACAAGAAGTTCATCATTGATGATACCTGAACCCAGAACATGACACCAACACGGCCTTGTTCACACTGGAGTTGTATTGGAGCAGAACAACCATTCATCACCAAACCCATCCAATGTTTCATGGCACTAATCAATATAAATAACTTTAATATAATATCACTTGAGTCTTCAGGTTCTTAATGTACCAAATTTCATAATTAATTTGCTATTTTTTCTCAGTTTTTTGTAACTGATTGCCTTGTTTTCATCTCAGACACCTTTGCTATATCATGTGAGTGAGTTGTTTTTATTTCTCCAAATCCATAAGCTTTCAGGCTTTGTTCTTCCAAGATGTTTCCAAGAGTTTTAGGTTAATAAAACGTTCCGCACCTTCTTCTGACCACTTTCACTATTTGGCAGAAATTCACAGACAATTCTAGAAACAAAGACACTTTGCTTTATCAGCCTTTAGAGGTGAGAAATTATTAGCATTAATGTTCGAATGTCAGATTCACTATAGAACAATTAGATACATAAATATTAGCCAGCTTGTGTATTGTGGGGGCACCCTAATGGTCATCAGCTTTTCCTGAATTGTTTGATTTTGTTATTAAAAAAAAAAACGTTGCATCTTGTTTTCATTTTAGACTGCATTTCCTCTTTAGAGATGAAAGCGTTTTAGATCGGTAGCTTCACTGTGTCACTGAATAAAGGCACTAAACTGATTCAATTTCTAAGCAGCATCATGGCTGGCTGTACCAATGCATGGAGCGCTGCAGCGCCTCCTCCCAGCACTGCAGGACGTTTTTGTAGCTGCCGCTCAGTCCGTCTTCTTTAATGCTCCGAGGGAGGAACAGACGGTCTGTGGTGTGCAGCTTCTTCAGCTCCTCTTTGCTCTTCCAGTAACCTGTACGCATGTCAGAACACAGACTAAACCAATTTTCTGTCTACATTTCACGTAACATTCCAAAGGACCTCACTAATGAAACCATCGTAAAATAACGAGCAACCTGCGAGTAAATTGCATGTCAAATGGATCCTCCCAAAAACACTCTGCCAGATTTATGTACGCCACCTAAACATCACATTTACTAGTAGAACATGCATATGTTTACAAATACCAGTCGTTTGCAAATTTGGCATGCACATTCCTTTATAATTAGCATAAAATGACCAGAATTCACACCATGAATAACTAGAAAAAAACAAAAATAGATGTTTTAAATCGACGCCTACTATTCGAGAGTCAGCACAGCGTTCCGAAGATAACATTTCGCATCACAGATCAGTTGCAAATTGACTAAATGGTAATTCTTCTTGGTTAAATATGCAAATGTGTCATTATGCAGCACCAGGTTTCATTTAAGCTTTGACCACACCCCCAGCCCTATGATTAGTGTTTTATGTTAAATAAAGCACATGATATGGTACACAAGGAAGGACAAAAATTTTTTTTTAATACAGATAAATAATATAATCCTTATTAATAATAAGGATAAACATTTATTTGCTTAATTTCAAATAAATAAATATTAATTATATTCAAACCAGTATGCAGTAAGCAATATTTAATCCAGTAAGAGCTAAAAGTTTATTAGTGAACAAACCTTGCACCCTCCGCAGTACCAAACCATAACTAATGAAAAATAACATGATCTAAAAATAATATATTGCTCATAAAAATTAGTTAGGTTGGTTAATGGGGTTTAACGACACTTCAACAATTTCGTGGCGGGAAAGGTCTTGTATTACACAAAGTGTTGTCGACTTATCTTGTCCTTAAATGTGGGCTCTTAGTTTAGTGATGGTCAAAAAATGTTTATCTTTAAAATGTCAGTCAATTTATTTAATAGCTGTTTAATAGTGATTGTTTTTCTGCATTCCTCACATTGGGGTTCTTCTTCCTTTAATAAAAAGGAGTGTGTTAATCAGGTGTGTCTGATTCCACAAAAATTATGAAATAATGAAATATTCCCTGATTTTGAAGAGTAGACATTTCGGCCATCTGTTTATCTGAGGATAAACTACAGAGTATGCTATCTTAAAAAAATCTGGGATGCAGGAACCTTCCAGCAGCCAAAAATACACATGGCACTCATACATGCATCTTTTTTACATTTATTTTGTAAACGCACTAATAAATCTCTATGATCTATAAAAACACGAAAAAGATCACAAACTCTAAACTTTGTTCTAATAAAAAAATCCATATTATCTAACTCACTGGCTGTACCCAAATAATAAATCAAACCACTGTACCGTCTTCTGCACGGATAATTCAGCATATGCAAGTTTCTCTGCAGCCATGTCAAATTTGGTGTCTTTACGTGTGGTCACGAGCCTTTTTTTTAAAGCATTAAACATTTCTGTTTAATACAAGTGTTTGATTTAGTAAAAAAATGGAACTCGGTCACAACTTTCTTTTTTTGGGTAGGGTATAAATATGTTGTTATAATATTATAGTGGGGGTTACGTTCCAGGACCACCCACGATAAACGAAAATCCGCAAAGTAGGGACGCTATATTTATTGAAGTATTTATCCACTATATTAGCCGTAGAACTTGCAGAACGTTTGGGTGGCATTGTAATGAAACTTTCACAAACAGAGAACACAACATCACCGATAAAAACTGGTCATGTCGGCAAGTAGTGACTCAGGCGGCCGATGCTCTAGTCTTACTTCTCGTTTTTGGTGAGTATTCATCCGCTGAGTACTTACTCTATTGTAGTGTTTTTAACTGTTAAATAATCAACCAACACGCTGAAGTAATGGAACGTTCTCTTTACTTAACAAACCATACATTACTCTCGTATCACACATGCTCCGTCTGTACCGAGCTTACAGCACGTCATATCCTGTAAATCTGTAAATCATCCTATTTTATCATTTATAACATTCCTTTATTGTTAGAATGAGTCTGGTTTTTTTTTTTTTTTTTTTTTTTTTTTACAATTTTTTACAAATAGTGATTTTTTTTTAAATGTAAAAGTTCTGCAAAAACCAGCGAAACAGTGAAAATCCGCAATGTATTTTTTCCATTAATATTTTTTGAAAACCCACGATGCACCGAGTCCGTGAAAGGAGAGGGAACACTGTAGAGACTATTCAAATATACACAGTGTGCACGTGTTACAAAGATTCCTGGACCGAATACCAGACTAACGAGTGAAAGACGGTCAAAGAGGAGAGTTACTCGTTTTCTTACCTACTCCTAATCCAGCCACAAAAGCCGCCCCAAGACACGACATGTCGAAATGAGCTGGCCGTGAGATTTTACGCCCCAAAAGGTCTGTGGTTAACTGCATGATGAAATCATTAGTGCACACACCACCATCTGCCCTACAAACACAACACAGAGAAGAAATAAATATTACATTCTGTCTTATGCCAATGTTTGAGCACCGTTTTACCCAACCCATGTGGGCAACATTCCCTTCAGCTTGGACCTGAACAGCTTACACGTTTGTACAATCCACAGGTTTCATTTTTACATTCACATTTATGTCATTTAGCAGAAGCCCTTATCCAAAGCGCCTTACAACTCTTACGGTCTTACAATCCAAGCAATGGTGGGTTAAGGGCCTTGCTTAAGGACCCAACTGTGGCAGCTTTGGCAGAGGTGTGATTTGAATCCTGACGCATGAGGTTCAGAGTCCAGTACCTTAACCACTGAACTACTGCAGTTTCAAAACGTTTTAAGTAATCTATAAATCATTATTTATTTAAACTGTAGACTGATCTCTTTAGAAGTGAATATCACAGTTGACATTGATGGTATCGTGTTCTGTAACTGTACAGGCCGAGCCTTACCTGATTTTTGATATAGGAATGCGTGTTTCCCGACGCATGACATCAAAGAGCTGCTTGTTCCTGAAATATAAGGCATGAAAGTGTTATTATTCCTGTATAATTAATATACATGTAATATTAATATACATACACAGGGTGAGTCAAAAGTCACACGTGACTCATCCTGTACATTTAATATTAATATACATTTTTATTTATTTATTACCTGTTCTAAATCAGAGCTATGACTGACTAATATACAAAGAGAAACAAAAAACCCAGACAGACAGACAGAGAGACCAACAGAAAAAGGCAGTGTGTGTTTACATTTTACATTACATTTTGTCAGTAATCAGAGCGATGGGCTTACATGCACTTGACAATAAATACATTTTTACTTGGCAATCAGCCAATAATCTTACAAAAAGGCGTGGCATAAACTTCAAACTTTAATATACTGTGTTTGAGTCTCAACAAAGTGTTGTCTGATCCTGTGACTTAAAAAACAACCAGGTCTATGAAATAATCCTAAAGAAAGCAGTCTCTTAAGAATCAGAAGTCAGAGTGAAATCGGATAGCTGTAGAAATCCGACTAGGATTGGATTATTAGGGGGAGAAATAGTGAGAGATATAGAGACATACATACATACATACGTGCAGACAGAGATAGAGAAGAGAGAGAGAGAGATTAGATAGAGAGAGAGAGAGAGAGAGAAGGGGGGGGCAGACAGGCAGAGAGAGATAGAGAGAGACAGAGAGAGAAAGAGGCAGACAGACAGAGAGAGAGAAAGAGAGAGAGAGAAAGAGGCAGACCGAGAGAGAGAGAGTGGCAGGCAGGCAGACAGAGAGAGAGAGAGAGAGCGCGAGAGCAAGAGGCAAACAGACAGACAGAGAGAGAGAGGCAGACAGACAGACAGAGAGAGGGGGAGAGGCAGAGAGAGAGAGCGAGCGAGAGGGGCAGGCAGGCAGAGGGGGGGAAAGATAGAGGCGCACATGCAGAGAGAGAGAGAGAGAGAGAGAGAGAGAAACATAAAGAGAGAGACACAGAGATCTGAACTAACCTGAAGGCAACAGACTCTAATATAGCACGTACTAGGTGCTTCTTAGTGGTGGATGGTTTCAATCCCATGAATGCAGCACATGCTTTGGGGTCATTTAACGGAGCCTGAGAAAGAGAGACAGACACAGATTCCAAATTCACTGTGATTCAAATCAGATTTCAAAAGACATCTCTGTGCATGCATGTGTCACACAAAAACTAAGTACATTAAATAAGCACAACTTACAAAGATCAGGCTGCACTCAGAGGCCAGCAGGAAGGAAAACAGTTTATATATCATACCAAAACTATAAGACAACAATAAAGATTGAGCTCTGTTTGTATGCACACTTTCCCCTAACCTACACACAGTGATGTTGAGTAACAATCTACACAATAACACTATGATGGAACAAACTGTGACACAGTTCATCTGTAATGCTACAATTATTCTGACTTCCTCATAACCCGTTGCAGAAGTCATACATTAATAAACATTTCAAAGAGCTCAAAATTTAGCTGTTTTGTTGTACTGATGTTACACAATCACATACACTAGAGTGGGACACACACCTGCAAGCCACTGAATGAAGGGACAAAGTACACTCCGCCTGAATCACTCACACTGCTGGCCATGTCTTCAGTTTCTTCTACATTTGTAAACAGTTCTACACACACAAACATATAAGCACAAATAAACATGCACACACCAACAAATAAACACACACATAAATACAAACATTTTTATTTACTATATTTGTAAGGATTACATTAGGAACAAATCAGCATAACTAAATAATGTACCTAACTGAACCTAACAATAGTGCTAATTTGTTCAATATGAACAATTAATTGACCATTTGTCCATGATTAGGATTATTGATCGTTTTTATTTATTGTTTTTTTTGCCCTGATGTTCATACTGTAGATATTCTTAGCTATTAGAACTGGGATATTTTATAATTTTATAATTAAATAAAACAGTGCATATCAATTACAGTAGTATAAACGATATGTTGTTTCCACGATGTTGACTGAACAGGGTGGAGTCACGTGACTAAACATGCAGTAGTACAGTGCATCCAGAAAGTATTCACTTTTTCCACATTTTGTTATGTTACAGCCGTATTCCAAATTGTATTAAATTAATCTCTTTCCTCAAAATTCTA
>JAVSBV010073520.1:0-10192 GCA_033117975.1 Parotocinclus spilosoma
TCCCAACTTTTTTGGGATTTGTTGACGCCATGAAATTTGGAAACAACATATTTTTCCCTTAAAATGATACATTCTCTAAGTTTAAACTTTTAATCTGTGATTTGTGTTCTATTCTGAATAAAATATTAGATGTTGGCACCTCCACAGCATTGCATTCAGTTTTTATTCATAAGTTGTTTAGTGTCCCAACTTTTTTAAAATCCGGTTTGTAATTAATTAGCATTTCACTGCATAAAATAAGTATTTCATGCAATAGAAAAATATAAATGAATACGTGGTACAGAAACATTTGTTTGCAATTACAGAGGTCAAACATTTCCTATATTTCTTGACCAAGAGTATGATATTTCCACCCCCATGCTTCACGGTTGGGATGGTGTTCTCATCCTTCTTCTTCTTCCAAACAGTGTGAATGTTGATACCAAAAAGCTCTATTTTGGTCTCATCTGACCACATGACCACCTCCAACACCTCCTCTGGATCATCCAAATGGTCACTGATAAACTTAAAACGGGCCTAGACATTTGCAGGCATGAGCAGGGTGACCTCGTGTGCCCTGCAATGCTTTAATCCATGACAGCGTAGTGTGTTATTAACAGTCATCTTTAAGATTGTGGTCCCAGCTCTCTTCAGGTTATGGTTCCATGCAGTTTTGGGCTGACTGCTGACCTTTCTCAGAATTGTCCTAATCCCATGAGGAAAGATCTTGCATGGAGCCCCAGACCAAGAAAGATTGACAGTAATCTCACATTTCTTACATTTTATAATAAATGCAGTAACAGTTTTTGCCTTCTCACCAAGCTGTTACCTATTGTCCTGTAGCCCATCCCAGCCCTGTGCAGGTCTACAGGTACAGGTCTTTTATACAGGTAACGAGTTCAAACAGATGCAATGAAAACAAATATTAAGTGCAGAATAGGAGGGCTTCCTAAAGACAAACTAACAGGCCTGTGAGAGCCAGAATTTGGGGGGAGGGGGATTCTGTCTCTCACAGCTGAAGTGTACCTACGATACAAATTACAGACCTCTTAATTCTTTGTAGGTAGGAAAACTAGCAAATCTGTAGTGCATCAAATACATATTTCCACACTGTACATAAATATAGTAATTAGTGATAAATTAAACTAGACTAAAGCAGTCAATCTTGTTGTGTATAAAATTTCTCTAACACATGCTTTCCTTCCTCTCTCCATCTGTCTCTCTATCTCTTTTCCTCCCTCTCTTTCCCTCCTTTTCCTGTACATCCGTCCATTTGTTGATTTGCAAACAAAAAAGCCACCCTGACACACAATGTGAGTATTTTTAGGGCTGATGACGCATTTTGTCTGGCCTGGAATGAAGAAAAAACAACAAATTGAATGGGCATTGGGTTTCAGCATCTCTCTCACCCTTGGTGTTGTTTCATTCAGGTGAAATGTATACACAATAACACATTTGATGTAATCATTCTTGGTGAACTAAAATACACATTTCAGGTATACTTCACTCATGTACAGTTGAAGGCAAAAGTTAACATATACCGTAGTTAAAGACAGTCAAATTTAAACCTCTATGCTTATTTCTTTTGTCCAATCAATTAATGCATTTGCTTTGTTTCCATCAGAAATAATTTAAAACAGATGTTGAAAATGCACATACTGCATGGCTAAACTTAACTTAAGCCTAACTTAGCTTTTCGCCCTTGGTCCAAAAAAATCCATGCAATTTCCAAGCAAACAAAGATACCACAATAAATTGTACATATATTATATGTACAATTAAATTGTTGATAGATATATTGTTGAAGGAACGTCCATTTGTATTAAAATGCCATGTCATTGGAAATGGTAAATCCTTAATTTTGGTGGTCTGATGGTGTTCAATGAATCAATCAGTGAGCCTTCTCTTAGTTTCTCTTGTATCTCTTGCACATAATACAGTAGACTACTGTAGAACTGCATGAGAAAGAGTTGTTTAGAATCCTTTAGTGCTGGTTATTTTAGTGGTGGTCCTAAAAAATGTACAAATAGTACCACCTAAGCCGATTGCAGGCTAATGTTTATGGTTATGATCCAATGATCACTCCTTAAAGAGTGATGCAGTCTATTCGTCATTCTGTAAAACTTTGAAATGTTTCAGTATAATAATGCCACTATAATAATTCAGTATAATAATACCACTGTTTTATTTGTGGGATAATTGAGCAAAAAAGGAACTGGTCTCCCCCTAACAGCAGCTAGTTTTTGAGTAAGTGCTACCATTCTCTGAATTGGAAAAATCGAAATCTGGCTGTCATGGATTTCCTCCAGAGTCATCTCACCATTAGAATGCTTCTAGTTCTGAAATATTTTTACACTGATTTACATTCACTACATGTTTTAAAATCAAACATTAAATTTCCAATAATAGTAACGTCTAGGGACTGTGAAAAACATTCTAAAAAGGTTTCATTTATGTTACGATAGCGGGTGGCGTTCTATTTGGACCCAAGTATGCGGGATAGGTATATCCCACGACGTATAATAAGAATGAGAAAATAATGAAAAACAACCAAAAGGGGGGATAAGGACGGAGCGTAAGGACTCCTAACAAAACAAAATCGAAAGTATACGTTGGCAAGCCAAGGTTGCTCCCCGAACGGGAGCAATGCGCGACCTAGTCGCGAGAGGACGCCAAAGCGTCAGTCGGGTGAAAGCTGCAGAAAGCACAGCTTGCAGGACGTCACTAATGGTTTGAGGCACGGAGGTGATCCAAATGCCAGGGAGCGAAAGTGAGCTCGAAAGTGCATGCAAAACTAAAAAACCAAGACCGGGATACGTCTTATAGAGTGCGTCTTTACCCGGTGGTTACTCTAGTCGGGGCACACCTCGATCCAGCCACGACTAGCGTCCGACTCAATAGAGCGCAAGAGCGCCGGACAGTGTCCTTCTGAAACAAAGACCGGGTTACTGCTGTATTGAGTGGAAAAGGACGCCAAAGCACCAGAGGGCAAGCGTGAGCTCTGACGCGCATGGAGCGCGAGGGAGAAGGAGAAAAGGCGGAACGGGCTGTAACACCAGAAGGGCGCACATACAAGCCCATAAGCGCAATTATAGCGCGAGTGTGCACCACACACAATAGGCGCAAAGCGCCAGCGCGCAAAAAATAAACTAAATGTGCGGGGAGCGCCAACGCGAAGAGATCACGACACGCTCCCAAGTGCCAGAAGGTGAGCGCTCCCGGCTGAAGTGAGGCTAAGTAGGCCGCGAGGACCGAACAGCGTGTGACCGCGGATCGTGCGAGAAGCGCTAGAGTGCGGAACGGGAAAACCCTCAAAAGTGCCCCTACATAAATAAATACCTCTGCGGGTTACCTGCCCTTACCGATCCTCCGGCACTAAAAGCCCTCGGATGTTAGTAGCTATCTCTAGGGCACACGGTTGGGCGCACGGGCACCATTGGTCAAACGCGTGCACCGGACGGAGATGGAACCCCGGTAGAACCACGATGACCCGGCCCCGAACAACGCTTAACACCATGCCTTTATAGGCCATGGCTCAGCTGTTCAGGATCGGGGC
Organism: Parotocinclus spilosoma; assembly: GCA_033117975.1. Lineage (NCBI taxonomy): Eukaryota > Metazoa > Chordata > Actinopteri > Siluriformes > Loricariidae > Parotocinclus > Parotocinclus spilosoma. Next base: position 3,536 of record JAVSBV010073520.1, read on the forward strand.
ATAATTAGAGACAGTGGATATAAATGCCGCCTCACCGTTAGTTCTGTAATGGCGACCGGCGAGGACAGCCGAACGCTCCGAGGGAAGGTAGGAACCCTAACACAATGCCTGTGTTTAAATTACTGTTACCCATTCTAAACATTTTTCTACAAAAATATTCTGTAAAACTCTGCTTGCAAGGCTGCGGCATCCTTGAACATTTTGTTGTTTGTTACTATATAAGGAAGCAGGAACTAAGGTAATACATGACCCATTTTTCAAACTACATACTCTGGCCTTTTTCATTTTCTGCCCTGACTGGGGATTTGTTATTTCACAAAACAGGAATGGATAATAGTAGCTCCTTATTGCATATGGCTACAAATTTGTATGATTTGTGTGATGTTTTCACAGGCTTGCCATTCCCGAATCATGTGCTTTATGATGAAATCTACTTGGAGGGGTTGGCATATGATGCATTGGGAGAGGTTTTGGTTATGATGTAGTTTAATGGATGTTTTGGCAATGATATTAGAGATGTTGCGTTATAATGTAGTGTAATGTATTAGATAGAGTAGGAGGATGCTTATTCACTTGGGAGACTGGTAGTGATGTGTAGTGGCTCGGTGGGTAGCACCGCTGCCTTACAGCAAGAAGGTCCCAGGTTCAATCTTAGGTTGGAGCAGCCTGGGTCCCTTCTGCGTGGTGTCTGCATGGGTTTACTCCGGTTTCCTCCAACAGTCCAAATACATGCATGTTAGGTTAATTGGTGTCTCTAAAGTTTCCCTTATTGTGTCTGTGTGTGTGCCCTACAATGGATTGGCACCCAGTCTAGGGTTGTTCCTGCCCTTGCACCCATAGTCACTGAGAGCAGTTTTGTTTAGGATGTAATGTGAGGGTTTTGTTTTACGATATATTGCATTGGGAGGAATTATTGCTTTTGAATAATGTAGCGGTCAACAATTATTTTTTCACAATGGCCACATTTCAACATGAAAAATACCAGTATTACATGGGTCTATTATATATTGCTTTATTTGTACTGGTGCTACAATCTTTAAATATATATATTTATATATGTTTAATATAACATGTTATTATGACAATTTACATTATTACTGATCATTCATTGAGAAGAGAGATAGTTATAGTAATGTTCACACTGCAGAATCAGGCTTTGTCCTGACTTGTACACTGTATGTTGACTAGGACAGAAAGACTGTGAGAAGCTGCATTACAATAGTACTTGTGTGTCACAATTGATGAGCTATGTTTATTATACAAGTCACTCATCCTAGACAAACAACCTAGTGTTGATCTTTCAGGTAAATTGATTTTGACATTTCCAGCTAAAGAGATGCTTTGACCAGAGATGGAAGCAACCTTTTGGCCTCAGCATGACCATTTTCACTGGCCGTGAACAGAAATAGAAAAAAAGCTTTCACTTGAGAGGCTGGAGCTAAAATGCTCAAAATGTTCTGTGAAATTCTCAAACTTAAATGCATTCCTCACAAAATCAACTTTTTTTTTATTCTCACAGTGGTTTTGGGAAAATTGCAGCATTCTATCTATTAGATATTGTTCAAATATTGACAACTTTGAGTGGAAATGTCCAATTGCTTGCACCAGTATAGTTATTGACTTGCAATTGCACATTAAGTTGTTTTAGGTGAGATATAACATATAAATGGCACACATGCCATTTCTTTGGTGTTAGAAAATTTAGAAAGTACAGTTTGGCTTGCCTGCCTGCAAAGAAAGATTAAATTCATCTTGCAATTTAGACTCCAGCATTCAACCCTTGGAAGCCACCATATGTCATTATGTAGCAATAGATCTTGGTCTTATTCCGTCAATTCCGCCTGCTTTGAAGTGTCATTGCCGCAATCTGGCGTTATCTTAAATGCGGTGTACAAGCTTCAATATACCATCCAGAAATTTCAACACACAATCTTTAATTTTCCACACAGTTTTGCTCACTATATTGATTTACTTTGTATGATGCAGTGAAATGTCAGTAGCAGAGAATTAACAACAGGCTAATCTGCGAACCAGACCCTTCTTCTATTCAGGCCACAGAAAGCAGACTATTAATGATGTCTGACGTGTTTACGTTTAACGTGTATAAGCCAGTTTTCCAAATAATTAATTATACAGGGTGAGTCAATAGCCACTGGACACACTTTACTTCAGAAACATAAGAAAAAAATATATATCTGAATACCCCAGCATGTAATGGGTGAGAGGCCTATTGTTTAGTCTGTGTCCAGATGGTCGCCATCATGAAACCACCATATTGGATCAAGGGATCAAAATTTTTCAATGGGAAGGTGGTCATGTAGCATATCAAATAATTGTATCAGAAACTGATTGTCACAGTCCGATGTGCAATATCTCTTGTGGTTTAAAAGTTAACAACACAGATATTTGCAACAACAACTGGGGACGTTGCATGTGAGGAATGCTATTTTACATGTTCAATATGCTGTCCCTGGTGCTGAAACAGAGATGAAGGTGAAGGATCCAGTTGTTACGAATGATGGGTGCCGAAGGTAGTGTTTGTTGAGGACTTTCTCAGCATGCTCAGTTTGTTTGCGATTAATCCAGAGGTGAACATTAAGTTTTGTGAGGTCAGGCTAATCTAATGACCAAGGATTTGATCACCTACCAACAAGTAAGATTTCATGCTCCCACAGAACTGCTAGTTTTTTTCTTAAAGAAGCCCTCCTATTCTGCACTTTTAACCTGTATTAATTGCACTGTTTGAACTCGTTACCTGTATAAAACCCACCTGTTCACACACTTAATCAATCACACTCCAACCTCTCCACCATGCTCATGGTCAAAAAGCTGTCTAAGAACACCAGGAAAAAAATTGTAGACCTGCACAAGTCTGGGATGGGCTACAGGACTATAGGCAAGCAGTTTGGTGAGCTGGGACTACAGTCTCAAAGATGACTGTTAGTAACACACTATGATGTCAATAACTACAGGAAATGTCTGACCAAACAAAGCTTTGTTTTTATTATAGAATCAAATACTTATTTTAAGCAATGCAAATTAATTATTTAAAAATCATACAATGCGATTTTCTGGATTCTTTTTTTTTAATTCCGTGTCTCACAGTTGTATAAGTTTACCTACGCTAAAAATGACAGACCTCAACATTCTTTATAGTTGGGAAAGCTTTTAAAGTTGCCAGTGTATCAAATAATATTTTTTTCCACTGTATGTTCAGGACTCAAGTGCACACAGTTTATTCTAGATTCAAAAGATATTCATACCAAACTGACCTGCAACCCCAGTCTTTAATTGGTTTTGGTTAGTTTTAGGTTGGCCTGGCTGCCAGTCTTTTATTACCTGGGGTTATAAAATTACTATGATGGGTTCCTGCCTTTTTGTGTCATGTGCAATCGCTCTGGTTAGTTGGTTGATGGGGGGGGGGGTCTCTGTTGTATCATGATCGCCCTTGGCTGTGTTACCACAACCCACTCAATATACATTCTACTATATACGTGATATATACAATAATACTGACAGCACAGTGGCTCAGTGGGTAGCACTACTGCCTCACAACTGGAAGAGTTCAATCCCAGGTTCAATCCCAAGTCCTTTATGTATGAGTTTGCAGGCTATTCCCGTGTCTGTGTGGCTTTACTCCTGGTACTCTGGTTTCCTCCCACAGTCTAAAGACATGTGTGTTAGGTTAATTGGTGTATCTAAAATGGCTCTTAGTGCGTGACGGTTTGCATGACTGTGTGTGTTCCCTACAATGGATTGGAGTACATCAGTACACATTAGGGTGCAGGGTCCAAAAACACTGTAGGTGAGGCCAGCATGCACCCAAAGCTCTCTAAATACCCCAGGAAGCTGATGACAGTAAAAAATATGTTTTGTTTATTATTTATTATATATTATATTTCTTCCAAAATCTGAATATTTATAGATACATTGATACAAAATACACAATAATGTATTAGACAATACAAGACAACAATGCCATACAGGGTATGTATGAGCTACATTGCATGTTAAAACTAGAATATAATGTTACATATTATATTATAATATATTATATCACAATATAAATGTAATATAAAATTAAACAAATACAATAAACTAAATATAATAATATAAAAATAATAATAATAATAATAATAATAAACCAAAGTCAACCCAAGGTACTGTACTACAGCAGTAGAATACTCCTACATGCATATAAACAAAAAAGTGGTAGACCGAAAGTACGCCATTAAAAATGTTCCAGGGATGCCAGGCTTTTCAAATATTTAAAGCTTAAACATTTTATAGAATGTCAGAATAAAGCTATTCTTTATGCATGATTTTTTTTAGGTTTCACCATGAACTTCCCTAATACATAAATTGTGCAAGGGAGGTGATAAAGATTTGCATGTAATTAATATTACTTGTCTAGTCAGCAGGGTAGAAAAGCTATTATGGTGTTAACAGATTTCCATATTTCCCATAAGTTAATGATTTAAATATTTCTGAACTGTATGGGTACAAATAGGACAATATTCTTTGTGATTTGCTGGAGCTTTGTGAAACTGACAGCATGTTGGAAATATACTGGAAATGCATTATTTTACAAGTGCATCTGGAATCTCCTTGCCTTCTTTATGCTCAGTTTTAAAAGTTGTTTATTAACAAATGCAACAATGTTGACCAAACAAAGCATGGCATATGTCAGGTTCATTCTGTCTGAAATAAAATAAAAGTTTTAAAATAAATTTAATAGAAGTCATTCTAAGAATCATTGCATAACTAAAGGAAAGGGGTTCAAAAAAATGTTAAATTTACAGAGGCGACATCCCTGATGTTTAAAGCAGTGAACACACTGCCACTAAGGCTAAAGAATACAGTAACTTAGTGAACCTTCCTAAGATCTTGTTATCCCGAGGTGTATCAGAGATGTTTTTACACCGTCAAATACTTTAAAGAGAAAATTATTGGTAAAACCATTTCTAAATGCTGACAAGCAAACTGAATAGTTAGTTCAATTAACTGATTGGATTCATTTTCCTTTTTGCTTGAAATAATGGAACGTAAAGTGCGATTGAGAGTTCGGGGGAGACAGATTTGTGGTAGAGAAAACACATTCCCTACAGAATTATCCATAGTTCATCCTTGAGTTAAATTACGACTAATCTGTCAGGAAAATTGTGCACTGCATATGGCATGTGCAATGAGTAGTTTCTGTGAGCAAAGGCCAGCGAGATAAGGGCTGCAGGTCCCAGCAGGCCTCAGCACCAAGTTCACACAGAACAGTGTTTTTTCACTCTCAGTCTACGTGCACTAAGAAAAATGAGAATGAAGAAAGACTGACTTTCTCACAGACTCTGTTTTTATTAGTGTGGCCACTAGGATAGAATATTGCAATGCTGGACCAATGAAGTTGTTTTTTGTCTCATGAAACCTGACAGATTCAAGAGATTGTGTTTATAATGAAATGCAAGTTTTGAATGTGTGAAGTAAAAGACAGAAGGGTATCTTAGCATGATAAAAATGTTTTTTAATAGACAGCATTATTAGTAAGTTTTTGTGAGCAGTGTATGTATTCTGCATATTAAAGGTGAATTTAGACTGCAGATTCAATTGATTCACTGCACTTGTTTAATAAAATAGGAGTCGGTTTGTCAAAACATATAAAATACAATTAGAAAACTATCCTGGCATTTTCCATTTGAGTATTAACTTGTTAATAATGATAAATCGGCCACAATTTTTCAAAACAATATAAACAATGATTGTCTACAACACTTCAGATGTGTTCAGTTTGAGCAACATGTGGAGACTGTGGTGGTGCACAGTACTGGACTGCAACACTACTGACTAGAAGATTCTTGCTCTACACAAGCCCTACCAATCTTCCACTGTTGGACCATAACCCACTTGGCTAAGGTTGTATCTTATAAGGTTATAGTAGTTATAAATTGCTCTGGATAAAGGAGTCTATTGAATGCTTAAATACTAATGTAGGAAACAGTGTCAATCAGGTCCTGACTCACTCATATTGGTGCAAATTAAATACATGCATGTCTCCATGTTTTCTATAACATATATAAAGCTTGTTTTTGTATTTGCGGTTAATATAATTATTTGATTGTATTTTGAGTTTATGTATTTATTTTAATTGCTGGAGTGTTGAAGCAAAGGCAGGCTCATTTATTACTGAATCTCCACTACACACGCACGCACGCACACACACACACACACACACACACACACACACACACACACACACACACACACACACAGTAATAAATCTAATTAGAAGAGATATCCACCAGGGAAAGTTTCAGTCTCACCTCTCTTCCTTATCAAGTTAAAGGACGTTGAATCACTCATCACGGCATGGTGCTCATCCTGAAACTTCAGGAGCAGCTGGTAAGTGAAGACAACAAAAAAAAACATCAACAGCACATATGAATGGTCTAGCCTGACCCAAAATTTGCACTTATTTACAAACACAAAGTCAAGACTAATAGCAAATTTGATCCATGTGAGTTTGGCTTATTTTCTAAATTGCCACAATTTCCTCCAGGTAGTTACATTCCACTTCCTATAAAAGTGCCAGTAGGAGCCCACATTTTCTCTCCCTATAGATATGAATTCCTTGTTTAATCTCCTTTTTATAAGATTAATAGAAATTTTATA
>JAVSBV010073541.1:0-10191 GCA_033117975.1 Parotocinclus spilosoma
TTGTTGTTTCTATTTAAGTTATAAAGGCTTTGCAGTTGCTCTGTACTTCCTGCTTTACAATGATGGTCTTTCACGTGAATAAACCTACTAGGCCGACGATATTTAGTGATAATTTGTTATGCATTTTAATGCATAATTAAAATTTTATTAGACACTTTACAATCGGCAGTGCTAAATGTTGAAAAAACGTTTGTGTTAACGCTAAATGTGACTGTGACGAAAGAGCTGGTGTTATTTAACAAGTGTTCCACTTAACATAGCATAGCAGCTTATAATACGGTGCCCCTTATTTATGGGTTAAATACAGAAATAGACCCCATAATTGAGACCGCGTCTTATAATACAGTCCGTCTTATGGTGCGGAAAATACGGTACTTAGCATTTCAGAAACTGAACCCTAGAATTTCCACAGAGTGTTAAGTTACATTACCCCATTACCAATAATTATACCAGTACTTGTATCAGATTCAGTGTTGACATGTAAAATAATAATAAAGAAAGACATGGCATGATTTAATGTAGTGTGCTGCTGCCAAATAAGCTAGTATTCACACAGCTTCTAACAACTCCCTGGCAATTGTATGTGTGTATACAATCAACGGAGCGCTTCTTATATCTAAACACATCCAGTATATTCCATTTCAAAACTAAGTACAGACCTTTAGCATGGCTTTACTCATGGCTGCAAGTTTCTCAGTGGTAAAGTACTGCCTGTGCAGCAGTGGGTGGTTGGCCATCTTTCTCAGATGCATCATCACATTACAGAGGTCTCGTTCTGAAACAAGTAAAAATAATTAAAAATAAATAAATAAATAAAAATAAACAGCTTAAACAAAAGCATGGACTTGAGTCTAGGTTTTCCTGAAGGTTTCATGTAAATCAAACACCACAGGAATTTACATGTACTCAACGATATACAAACTTTCATAATAGACCAATTTTGCATACGTACTCTCTCCATTGACTCCTTTCTTGAGCCTGCTGAAGAGTTCATCATAGAGTTGCTGCTGAGCATCACTCATGCCACACATTTCAATCTTCTCTATTTTGGGAGGTATTTCTTTCAGCACCTAAAAGTACATTAGTAAAATTGCCTCTTAAAATGGTTGAAAACCTCAGATTTTTCTTTTTAGGAGTTGAGACCAGTCATTACCTCGCTCTTGACTCGTCTCAAGATGAAGGGCTTCATTATGAGCTTAGCTTGTGCAATTCTCTCCTTATGGAAAGTACTCTCCTCTTCTGAAGATTTCTAAGATTCAAGGACATAACAGAATATTGATGAATAACTTAACTCGCATCACAACAGTTGTACTGTGATGTGAATCAGTGTTAGTAAATTTTATTTTTGATACTGTTAAAAACTGCAAGCTGACCAAAATTCCTGAAATAAATGTCTCATCTCTGCAACTACAAAAAATAAAATATTTTCGGCACCCATATTAAATAAAAAAACTTTTTGTAGTTAAGGTCAGACTTTTTTTATTGCTTGTTTCGCAGATCTGCCGACGATCATATTTGAAGAAAACCTTTTTTTGTATTTCTCGGATCCGTCGCAGCACCAATGGTTGAAATTTTTAAAAATAAATTTAAAAAATTATTTTTTAGCTTTTTCCACCTTCCGGTGGAGAGCCAACGGTTTTCTTCTGTTCATTTAATTTTTTACAGATTCACTTCAATTTAATTGTAGGTTACATTTTTTGATTTTAAAATTAAATTTTTTTTTATTTCTTCCTCCTTTCTTGTATTGATTCCACATAGTCCTCGAGAAATTGAAAAGTGCTGAACAATAAAGAATTTTTTTTTCCCCTTCCCTCCTCAGTAGATTCTTAAGCAGGGACATCCGAGGCACAAGCAATTAAAAAAAGTCTGGCCTAAAAGGCTTAATATGACACTGAATGTGAAAGAAATATAGCCTACCCGTTATTTGTACCTCCAGAAATTCTTGTGACCAAAACTATGCCCATTTCTATTTTAGTTCCACTTCACTTCAGTGTTTAGGAACACCTGGGCAGCCAGTGATTTGTTTGTTTGTTCTAGTTTAAATTATGGCATCAATGGTTATTTCTTTATTCATGGCATTCATGGTATTAGTTCATTGATCTTAATTGTTTTATGATGGTGATAGTAAATTTGATGGCTATGATAAAGACATGTCTAGATTGAAAATTCCCCCAGCATTTGACAGGAAAGAAGTGTGGTGAACCCAGTGTGTTGCACATACAAATACATACACAATGCATGTAGAAAGTTTTAAACACTTTCAATTTGTTCACATTTTGTTGAGACCTTGTGCTAAAAGAAAATAAATCTAGTTTTACCCCCCATTAAGCTGTTCTCAAAACCCCATAATGACAAAGAAAAACAGAACTTTAAAAATTCCAGCAAATGTATTAAACAGGAAGGGAAAAAAACATGTACCCAAGTATTCAAACCTTTGCTATGATGCTAGAAATTCAGCTTTCAGTTTCACTTCATCTTTGAGATGTTTCTCCACCTTGATTAGTCCACCTGTGGTAAATTCAGTTGACTGGACATGATTTGAAAAGACTCGCACCCGTCTATCTAAGGTGTCACATGATAATGCATATCAGGACATGAGGATAAAAGAACTGCATGTACAACTCAGACACACTTTTGCTGTGATGAAAGTTCTCATGAGCACAGTGGCCTCCATAATTCTTAAGTGGAAGAAGTGTGGAACACCCAGACCTCATCCTAGAGCTGACCACCTCAACAAACTAAGTAATGTGGGGAAGAAGAGCTTTTGTAAGAAAGGTGACCAATAACAAAAATGGTCATGCTGGCTGACTTCCAAAGATGCCTCTAATCAGTAAAAGACACATGGAAGTCCCACAGTGTTTTTAAAAAAGCAACCAAGTACTCCAGGCAGGCTTTCGTGGGTGCCACAGGTGGACTCTAATCAAAGTGTAGAAACATCTCATATGATCAAGGGAGGCCCTGGAGCTACTTCATACATTTACAAAAATGTATGCAATTCTGTTTTCATTTTCTCATTATGGGTACTGAGAAGTTGTTTTATTTTATTTTATACATTTTATAGGGTTCCCACATTTTTTATCAAGGCATAAAAATTAGATACTCAGATTTACATTTCTAGCATTTAGCAGACGCCCTTATCCAGAGCGACTTACATCTGATACAGTCTTACAATCCAAGCAATTGTGGGTTAAGGGTCTTGCTCAGGGACCAAACTGTGGCAGCTTGGCAGAGGTGGGATTTGAACCCTTGACCTTCTGGTCCAGAGTACAGACAATTATTGGCTGCTGGAGTTAAGCCCCACCCAGCTCATTCTACAGAGCCTGCTACGTCAGCGAAAGAACGCCACTCTTTTACCCCAATTAGAAAATGGTCGTAATAAACACAGGGAAGCTGTGTGTTTGTTTTAATGACTGTGCCTTTTAATAATGAGGCTTAGAGTCAGACTGCTAACAGGTTAATCTAGGTAGTGATAACTAACCTCAGTTTAGTTAACGTTACGTAGCTCAACCGCTTTGTGAAATAAAGGTCCTGTTTTGACAATGTCCTAACGTAAAACATTTATACATGGCTCCCTGCATAAAACAATGTTTAGGCTAAACTATATGATGTTTTGGCAGCTTAACAATAAACTTAAAATCTGAATTAAAACGTAAAATAAAATATACTGATATAGCTATATAAAATTTTGTAGTGAATGCCTATTGCTGGGTGGTTTGTTCCAGCTTATTAAATCTTAACATTAGGCCTTAATATTACCTTAGCAAAATATCGCCTGGATTAACAACTGAATAGTGTGAGTGTAAGCCTATACGACGAACTGAGCATTACTAAAACAGATAATTGTTAAAACTATATTCCCTGTGTTTATTCCCGACCATTTGACTTTTGGACCCAATTTGAAGGGGGGGGGGCAAACTGAGAGAAGTGCAAAGACAGCGAAAACGGATACTTTAAGAATATAAGACGTTACAGAGCGTTTAGACGTTGGGTCGCTCTTAGGAGCTCGGTGAATTCCAGTGTGATACTACGATAGGATGCCACCTGTGCAACAAGTTCAGTCATGATATTTCCTTGTTACTAAATATTCCACAATCAACTGTCAGTGGTTTAATAACAAAGGGGAAGCAATTAGGAACGGCAGCAAGTCAGCCACAAAGTTGCCATGTATGCCCATAGTGCGTAGAGTTCGCCAACTTTTTGTGGAGTCATTCCCTCCAGACCTCCAATTTATTGTGATCTTTAGATTAGCTCAATAACAGTGACTTTCCATGGCTGAGTGTTTGTATCCTGACCTCAACCCGACAGAACACCTTTGCGACTGCAAGCAAAATGTTCTTGTTCAACATAAGTGTCTAACCTCACAATAGCGTTTCTGGGGAAAACGGTTCAACATTTAAAATAAACACACTCCTTAACCTTGAGGAATGCCTTCCCAGAAGAGCTGAAGCTGTTATAGCTACAAAGGGTGGCTCGACATCATATGGGATGTTACAAGTTCATATGTGGGAAGGCAGATGAGCAAATACTTTTGCCAATACAGTATATGGTGTATACCTGTACCATAGTACCCACTGCTTTTTCTTTTATATAGCTGACCCTAAACAGCAACGAAAACGCGTTTGAAAAAAATAGTATGGGGCCTTGACATACTCTAATAAATTTGATTAGCAGTGTGATCTGCTACGAGCAGATTGTGAAGTTGAAAGTGATGTCACACATATTTCATGCTCCCTTAGTGCATTACGCCTGAAGGACTTTTTGTCCAAAAATCAATATGACCAACCCAATAAGATTATTTACTTGCCTTGGAAATAATCACACTTTCCATCCATAAAGATGTAATTGACCAAGATGACACTGAAGATGCTTGCCCACAGGTGCAAGTCACTAAATATAAGGACAAACCCAACATCCTGTGAAGGGGGGAAATAAATTATTTATCAGTGTAATGCAAATAGACCAATGCAAATGTAGGGTAAATAAACAAATAAGCCAAGTTAAGCTTTGCTCCAGGTATTACTTACATAAACAGCATTGAATAGAGTCAGGAGTGGAATCTGAAGCATACAAACTTGCACAGCAATACAGTTTCCAACTTCCAGGCTAAAAAACAAAACAAAAAGCAAGTTAATGAAGGTCACTGCCAAGAGAAACACTACAGAGATGCACATGCATTTACAGTATCAATAGTTCTGACCTTAAACTAATGTTATTCTGAAGGGCAAACTGGATTCCGTTGACTATTTCTGGAAGCTCAGGAACCATGGCCAGCACAGTAACGCCAATGAAGTACTGCAATAAAATAACTTAGTAAAACACTTACTAGACAGTTTATTAAGAACACCTTGTCTAGGTGTTATTCATGAACAAATTATCTAATCTAGGGGTATAGTGAATAACAAAGCAGATATGAGTAATGAGTAAAAATCTGATATCAGTGATTTGAACCTTAATACGATTGTGGATGCCAGACTGGTTAGAGTATTTATGTAAGGCACTTCCATCCACAGAACTGCCACTCACTGGATGTTATGTTACTCATAATTGATCAACACAGAATGAACAAATTTTATCAAGCTGACAGACAGGCTTTGGTAACTTAGATAAAACACTTTCTACAATTATAATGAGCAAAAAAGCATCAGTGAGCAGAGTAACTCCACACCCCTAGGTTTTTATTTACTTAGGTATTAATTACAGTCAACCCCTGCTAGCTGAACTCTGATTTTCTGCTACAGCATATTTTAATCCACTATCCACACCATTACCCACTTTAAAGAAAGGCTTATAAGAAATATGATCTCTGAATTCTAACTTTCTGAACTGACTGGTAACATCTAGCACTAAAACACTGTGGACCAGTTTGTTTTATTTTGACTGTTTTGCTTTTTTGGTACAATGTGACTGCAAAAAAAAAAAATCGGATGTGTCTCTGGACCAATGACGTGTGCACTGGGTATGATAGACACCTGTGAGATGCTGGAGTGAGAGATGATGGGTTTGATGTGCTCTGTGGTAAGGTCAGCACAGGCAGCTGTCAGAAACGTGGCCACTATAAGAACCAACAAAGCCCTCCATCTGGACCAGTGCACCACTGGATCATGGTCACTCGACACTAAAACACAAATTTAAAGAATAAAACATTAAATTGAACATGAAATGCATTGTACTGTCTAATATAAGACAGTTTCTTATCTCAATAACATAGGTGCGTATGTGAGTATGTCATTTCGCAGAGCATATTATGGATTTCTGCAGCGGACTGTGTGTAGTTAATCAGATCATGCTTTTGCAGTGTCTGCAAGATTCTGTTAGTAACAACATTTATTTGTACCCGTGTATGGTATTTTTTGTTTAAATGTGCAAAGGGCAATATTTTTGCTTGAGTGCCACTATTGGCTTTAGTGGTTCACATAACTGGAAACCTTTCAGTTATTTCTGAATTTCTGAAACTCTGATCCACATAGTTTACGATGGTTTTGCATTTTAGTCCTGTAGTAAGCTAGCTAACCTTTCGAATGTAGCGGGTTCAGGTTCAAGCAACAAGGCTAAAAGCTGGTAAATTTAGAAAAAGTACATAACAGTATAGGTATGCACCCAAATTTGATCTGATCTCTATTGGTCTTGTGGAGGGGCCCGGACATTCTTAATATATAATTGCATTCTTTTTAAACTCCCTCAGGCAGTTTGTAAAAACAACATATTGTTTTTTAACAATTTAACAACGATGCAAATTAATTAAACTGCTAGCATGATGCATAAGGCATTTTGGTTGATAGAGTACTTCCAGTCCAGCGATAACAGTGAATTAGTTTAAAACTCCAGCAGCACTGTTGTGTCTGATCCATTCACGCCAGCTCAACACACACCAAACTCAGCACCCCCACTTCAGTGTCACTGCAGTGCTGAGAATATTCCTTCACCCAAATAGGGCCTGATCTGTGCTGGTTCTGACCATTAGAGAACAGAGTAAAGGTGACTAAAAGTATGTAGAGAAACAGATGGACTGAAGTCTGTATTGTAGAACTACAAAGTGCTTCTTTATGGTAGGTGGAACTGATAAAGTTGCTAAAGAGTGTATGAAGTGCACCTAATAAAGTGACCACTGATTAAATGCAATAAATATGATTTTTCTTCCAATAATTACTCAAAATATGTTTATTTTTAAAACAGTTATTAAAAAAAAAAACTGTGTTTTGGTGAAAATAAAAATTACTTCCACCTTAGATGTAAGCCCAGAAACTGTCTGTAGCAATGTGCAAAATGCATATTACATTTGGACTGCTTCACAATAGACGTTAACGCAATAGCTCACAACAGCGTATGAAATTTTGCACAGCTGGACATGGGTTAACTCACTCACTACAGTATGATTGAGATTGCTCTAGGATTAACAGTAAAAGACCATTTTGATGTTGTAATCCTGTATGAAAGACACACCATGGCCTTCGCTGACGTGGATGTCATAGATGTGCGAGTGGGTCTTTAGTGTAAAGATCAAACCGATGAGATAGGCAGCAGGAAGAAGCGCTGAGACTGTATACACCAAAGGCCTGCAAAATCAACAAAATTTATCCTGTCATTCTAACCTTTAACACTCAAACATTTATCACTGAAAATGTAAGTATATACTCACTCGATATGACTTCGAAAAAGGGAGTGATTGTTCTCACTCTGTAGAAGAAAACAGCAAGTCAGATTATTTCACTGATGGCATGACAGTGCCAAGCTGCTTTTCAGATTATCCTGTACTCTATTCTTTTCCTCTTACTAATACTGTCTTCATAGATCCAATTACACACCAGATCATAATGGCAGTCTGTGCAGATAAAGGGCCCACTGTTGTTCCCAGATTGATTACTACAGCTGTCACACTCCAGGCTCCCATATGCCTTTGAGAACAGAGTAGGAGCAAATACACCTGCGGATGCAAACACAGCAAAGAAACATAGGTGAATCAGATTTTTGGCTAATATTAATGAATGTACAAACATTCAGAATCAATACATAAATGGTACTCATTGTGGTTCAACAAACGACTTACTCATTTATTGAATATCTTTTTTAATTCAAACTAAATTGTACATTTTACAACTAGAGTATCACAAGTGCTGCTCCTTGAGGATCTGGCCTCTTGATACACAGCTCCCAGGTTGCTCTGAGCACCACTGACTTACTGACAGGACATGATAACCAGAATATTTGTAAATATTTGTGTAATCTGTCAAAGTTTTGGAATGGAAAACGCAAATAAAAATTCTCGGCTTCATACATTCACTTTGAGCGAAAGCCTAAGCTGAATGCCCACAAATCTATGGTCTCTCAGACCACTCTGCATCAAGAACGGTCATTCATCACAAGCTTAAAAAAAAAAAAAAAAAAAAAAGGATACCGTGGGCCCAGACCAAAGACGAAAAAGGACCAGCCAGACTTATCAGCAACAAAAAAAAGCCAGGGTCTGTCATATAATTGGGTTGCGTCACTTAGCCTTGGCAATGGTATATTACAATTCTGTGATGGTAACACCAATGCAGTTAAGGACATTGAGATTTAAGAACCATAAAGTTTTGCTACAAGACTATGCAAAAATCCCATGTTGCAACCATTACAAATTCAGGGCTGTGGTAGAAGAGGGTACTGGACTGGCCTGCCTGTAGTCCTGGCCTGTATCCAAAAGAGAATGTGAGGAGAATTTTTAAACATAAATGCAACAACAACCCTATACTGTGGCACACCTTATACCATAAATACAGTATGACTCAAGGCATCATGTCAGTGTCACTGCAGTGCTGAGTATGATCCACCACCCAAATAGTTCCTAAACTTTGGGGGGTCCTGACCATTAGAGAACAAAGTAAAGAGAACTATATATAGTTTACAACAGTCAAAAAAAAGTGTCAAACAATATTTTAGGTTTACCATCATACTGATGTTTTTTTACTAACGAATTGACTTACCTCCAACCGAAATGAAGAGTAGTGCCGAGCCCACTCCAGCTGAACGGCTGTTAAATCTTTGCTCGCTGTGTTTACAGCCCCCAATTATCATACAGAGACCCTGCAAATACAGTTTACTACATGATCACAGCTAAAATAACATCGAATTTCTTTCTTCCCAAAACAATTTAAGTGAAAGCCACACTGATTATCACATTATATTCATTCAAACAGAAATAAAACTAGTTGACACACTTACTGGAATAAAGAGGATGCAGCCAAGCAGTGTCCCAGTGAGAGCAGCTTTCACAATTTCTCCATAGCATTTGCTCCCTACTCGATGACCTTGCAGCAGAGCAGTGATGTAGAAGGTCATCTCTGTGATGGACCCAAATGTGGCATTCACTACTGCTCCCACGGCAAAATTACTCTGAGCAGAGATACTAAGAAATTACAAGCACAATGTCAACTTCAGACAAATAATGACATTTAAATGAGAAAAAAGATCAACCAAAGAGACCCATACACAGTTTCTGTGAATTCGATTAGTTTGTTGGTGTACTGTGGATGATTTGAACCATTGGTAAACATTTGGGCAAATGGGTAAAACAGTTAAAGGACTAGTGAATTGTTCCTACCAAATGTTTTCAACAATATACAATTACTTCAGCTGCACAGAGTTACTTGTATTAATGGTTCATTAGCAGGTATTCCTTTCTTAAGTTTACTGATGGTCAAGTTTTCACAAGTTGTGTAATATTTGTAATAAAGTGTCCCAATTCTTAATTATAAACATTCTTTCCACTGCTTAATTGTTGCATTGCAGCTGCATACGAGTAACCATCTCGTGCATTTCACAATAATACATTTTTATTCAAATATAATCATGTTTTATTAGATTATGGTGAAACTATGCATCCTTTCCTACAGAGGAGACAGTTTGTAGTTGTACAAACCGGATTCCAAAAAAGTTGGGACACTAAAATTGTGAATAAAAACTAAATGCAATGATGTGGAGATGCCAACATCTAATATTTTATTCAGAATACACAAATCACAGATCAAAAGTTTAAACTGAGAGAATGTATCATTTTAAGGGAAAAATATGTTGGTTCCACATTTCATGGCATCAACAAATACCAAAAACGTTGGGACAAGGCCATTTTTACCACTGTGTGGCATCCCCCCTTCTTCTTACAACACTCAGACGTCTGGGGACAGAGGAGACCAGTTTCTCAAGTTTAGAAATAGGAAT
>JAVSBV010073552.1:0-10191 GCA_033117975.1 Parotocinclus spilosoma
CACACACACACACACACACACACACACACACACACACACACACACACACACACACACACACACACACACACACGGAGACACACACACGGAGACACGGAGACACACACACACACACACGGAGACACGGAGACACACACACACACACACACGCACACGGAGACACACACACACACACACACACGGAGACACACACACACACACACACGGAGACACACACACACACACACACGGAGACACACACACACACACACACACGGAGACACACACACACACGGAGACACACACTTTTTGAAAAAATGTTGTTTGCATATTTCTACTGCGTATTTAAACTGATGTGCATATACGCCCACAGATGTACACACACATACACACACACACTGCACACATTCCCACGCACACCTCTGAACTCTGAGCCGACCAACTAACCCCACCAACAAACCAAACGATAAAAATAAACTTTAAAAAGAATACATTTTTGTAAGATTTAGACCAATTAGGTCTCCAAAAGGTGCCACTCCTTCACATGTTCTGGTTTGTCTCACACAAAATGTAATCATTTATTTATTTATTTGATCAATAAACTTGGAGGGCTTTTGTCAGTCCCTGATAAAACTGCATTATGCCCTTTAAATAAGAATAGTTTCTTTGAACAAATGACTATTTAAATAAGTATTGTAGCTCCTTATTTTCTACAGGTGGGTCCTAATCATGAGCCAACTGATTTACAGCAAATCAACTTTATCCCAGTTTGAATCTGATCAACAGTAAACACAGAGATTCAAAGTTTACTGATTAATTTTAATTGACACTACTGTAACTCAGTGCTGTGTCTGTGGCGTGTTTGTGTGTCTCTTATCATGTGAGGGATGAAAGGCAAATCTGGCATGATTTGAACTCTCCCAGAGTCACGCTGTGCAAGTGTTTTGAAACCTTTGCTTACCTTGTTTTGTTTTTTTTTTTTTAAACTGAGGAGGTCTGACCTCGTGTGAATTTCCTTTTCCATTGTTTTACCTCCGCTTTAATTTGAGACAATGAATTGTGTAAGTAGGAAAAAACATCAGATCACAGCAGTACCTGTGTGGATGTGTGTCTACAGTGCATCCTGCCGCCCTAACGGGAGTGTCTTCACTTCACTATATTGTTTTTGGAGTACGTAGAGTATGAGCCTTCAACCCAAGATCAGACCAAACATCACAACACGTTCTGCGTGTTGTTCTTATTAAAGATCGTTTTAAATGAGTAACAATTGAATGGAGTCTAACTTAATGCATTAAGAACGCAGTTTATTGCGTTTCTGCTGCTTGATTGCATGACTACAGAAATAGCACCTTAATCATTATTCCCACCATTTCCCTTTGACTGCAGAGTTCGCCTGTGGGACACTGAACTGGGGAGAGTAATAAAATAATTCAGACACTCCCTTTTACTGTTGTTTAACCACACTAAACCTCTACATAAGATAACATGCTACTTCTCTAAAATGTATACTTTACACTAAAAAGAGTATTGTTCTGGTACTATTCTGAATGCTACGGCGTAGTCACAGAATATATATAGGTCTTTTATATTTATAGTTTTTATATATATATATATATATATATATACACACATTTTATTTATATATTTTAAATATATAAATAAGAGACCGTAAAAGTTACTGAATACAGTAATTAATGTATCTTGTTAAAGCTTATATCGTCCACTTGTATGACTAAGGTAGGTCTTTTTCATGTAGGTTCAATTTAAAAATCAATTGAAAAGTATTATTTAAAAAGTTAAAAAAAAGAAAAGATTAAATGCAATAAATCATTGATTTTTTTAAAATAGCTTACATTTTTCAAATAAGGTGTAATTTGGTGTGCATACATTCAACTATATTTATTATAGCTTAATTTTAAAATATCTGCTTTAGCTTCTCTTCAGTTTTGATGCTTTAGAAATATTTTCTAAAAAAAAATAAAAAAATCCTTTTGTAGTTTCAACACAATTTTGAAATTTAATCCAATAACCATTCAAAAATTTTTTAAGGTGTACATTATATTATACTATAATGTCCAATACTTCTAGTTCTATAGCTTCTGGGTGTTAATATAGATTTAGTTTTGTATTTAATTAGAATGTGTAAATTGAATTTAGTTTACTCCAAAATATTTTTTGCAGTAGTCAGCTTTTGAAGAACAGCATAATTGAACCTAGGCTTGTAATGTAAACGTTGGGTAGCGTTGTTATTGAACCCTGCCACGGACTAACATGTACCTCCACCTGCTTCTGGTTTATTCTGGGAGAATGACCTAAATGGCCGTGTAGTAAAGACTGAACCCTGTAATATTTACTGTGTTCATTGTAGCAGCTGTCTTTGAGGGTTTTTTTTTTTTTTTTTTTTTCATAGTGTTGCAACGCCTTTTTACCTGCAAACCCCAAAGAATATATAAGAATGGGAGGAGGTGAGCTTGCCATGGTTTTACAGGTATGTGCTGTTTAATACCTGCATTACGTTATCTGAAACAGGATGTTAACCAAAATAGATGGTAAAACAGACCTTAGCCTAGTCACATAGCCTTAGGTTTCTGTAATGTAAATATAAATGGCATTCAAACAATATGCAAAAGGGTCACTCCCATCTACACAAAAATCCAGAATGCTGTTAGACACATGAGAATCATTAGAATAATTATAGAAAATACAGTAATGTACTGTTACCACCTGATACTTTTGTTTGACAGAAAGCGAAAATGCATCGGTAGACAATAGTACGAACCACCACGGAAGATCAGCCAGATGAACCACAGACTTAAAGAGTGAATATCAGCCAGTTTATATAGTTCTATTATAGAGAGAATTTATAGGTAATGGGGCGACAAACGACAATCGTATCGCTACCAATCTAACAAATTCCAACAAGGTTTGAAAGGGTAGAAGCCCTAACATGGATGTGAAGGCGTGGTCTGGATTACATGAACTGGAAGTCTGGATCTTTGTGCACAATGACTTACCCAACACGGAGCTAATTGGTGGAAGATGCACTTATGGTTAGGCAAAGATTAAGGTAAAAGGTTGTGAGAGAGCCATTAACATTTACAGCATTTAACACACACACACCTTTATCTGGAGAGGCTTACATAGAGGCCGCAAAGTAGACAGATTAGCCTTAGACAGTACAAACCCAAAAAACCAGGGCTAAGGTGGCAGCGCTACGACTTGAACCCTCAACCGACGAGTCAATAACCTTACCTAAACCACTGACCCATCTCTTCCATCTACAGTGATTTGTACAGAGCTACACAAATACATATTACACAATGATGGGTTTCCATAAGCCTAAAGTATACATTCATTAGGATAAATCCTGAAAGGTCGACCAGGACTCACTTGAGGTCGACCAGGATGTCTTTATGGACGGTCTTTCTTTTGCAGATCATCCCACTCTTGGTGTCCAGGCTGTACTGGATGTTGTGGAAACTGACAGTAGCTCCTCGCTGAGAGGAGTGAGCTCCTTTCTCCGTACGGTCCAAGCTTCCATAATCTGACATCCTGCAATGCAAAGAAAAAAACAAAACACTAAATCTAGCACTAAAAGCACTTCATTAGCTTTAATTAAGCATAATTAAATTATCTCTGTATTTCTCTATTTACTTTATATTAACTGTTGGTTCTTCTATTTTATTGGTTTTAATTACTTTTATTTAGTCTTTTCTTAAATAAACCAAACAACTTTGGTGGTTTTAGTATTAGGTATCAATTTCAGGCAGTGTCTGTCTCTGAAGGAGGAAAAAGGGTTTGGGAGATCATCCCCCATGGCTGAAACAGCCCCTACCTAAACCCGTCTCCCGTTTAGGGCTTGCATCCTGTATTCTCAGACGATTTCAATGACAATGAAAAGGTTTTGTTTTTCCTTGAATATTACACAAAGGGAAAATGTGTAAAAATAATTTTCACACTGTATTGCTGGTCAGGGTTAAAGCTGCTCCAGACCGAATTCTCAGGGCATAAATAAAGTTGTGCTAATTTCATATTTTTCATGAAATTATACTTGTTTTGATCAACCTGCTTTTACTTAAAATCTGGAAGTTAGCAAAACAGCACAGACACTGTACAGTGCTACCCGATGCATGATTGTACCCTATACAGGACAAACTCTGATTATTTTACTTAATTCCTATATTAATTGTGTATTTATGCACTGGCAGTGTCTTACTGCTCCGTTTCATTTTTGGCTTCAGTTAAACAAGCATCGGTCATTTCTATCACTCATTAATCACGTATGTTTTTAGCTGCACACTCTCACACATTACACTATGAAAATAATCTTTATATTACAGTTGCCTGAGGACGATTTGACTAGGGTAATTTCTGGTCAACATCAGTTGTGGTTAACACCCTGTTTCACGTAACATAGGGCTGATGTTACACGTCAAACAAGTGTACAGAGATAAGCATAGATGAACCAGAGCAAAGCTTCCAATAGCAGTTCCCAGTTAGATTATTTGCTTTCTTTTCTCTTAGCTAATGAGAATATTTTTACTGATGTCATTTCATGACAGAAGTAACTATTTCTGTTGTGTTATTGTTTATTGGTTTCTTTTGGTTTTTTTACGTTTGTAAGCATATATGCATCGCAAACAGTTTAGCAAGCTTCTGCAAGATCTTATTTTAGTTTTTGTCTAGGTTTTCTCATTAATTTCAGATTTAAAGCTTTTTAAAAATATTTTTAATCCACTTTTCAAACCATGGCAGGGCATGGGTGCGCACACACAAACACACACATATACATGGAACTCTATTATATATCATAATACTCATGGACTCATGGCCCCTCTTGATAACAAACGTGTTCAGGAGTAACATTTATGGTATAACCCACTGCATGGGGGTTTCAGTGGCAGGTTGACTTCCTGACATTTCGAGGAAAATGTGCTTACTGAACTTAGTTATAGGTATAAGTTATACCCAAAAAACACTTAATTAGGGAAGTCGGATCCCACAATCCCCAAAATAATTAACAAACTGGTTAAAAAGTAAAAAGAATTTGGGTTAATATATAACCAGTGTCAAAAGTACACACTGATGTACTGAACAAGTGAAGCTACACACTACAGTTACTGTCAGAGACCAGTACATATTGGTTTGCTGCAGTGGTCCCCAGAGCCACAGCATGTTTTTTTTATTCTATTCCTTATCCACACCATGTAGTAATATGTAGGATTAATGTTATTATTATTATTATTATTATTATTATTATTATTATTGCGTTTAAAGATGTAGCGTGCATACCTCCTTTACCTTAACACCAATATAAAACATAAAATAGTTAGAAAACTAAAAAATGTTCTGATAAACAAATATGAAACAAATACTGAAGCAGAAAAAAAAAAAAAAAAGTATTTTACTGCATTAATCTGTACGCATTCCTAAAATGGCAATATTTCATATATTATATAATATATTTCATTCCCATACTGTTACATTACATGTTCTATTCAATAATTGCACACTACCTCATTTGCACACAGCACGGCACAAATGCTGTTATTGCACTGCTAATTTTACTTATGATTGCACTCCTTCCTTTTCACAACACATCATCAGTATTTGCACTTTTATATTTGCACATTCATTAATTGCACTCCGTTTCTTTTATTTGCACA
Source organism: Parotocinclus spilosoma (assembly GCA_033117975.1). Lineage (NCBI taxonomy): Eukaryota > Metazoa > Chordata > Actinopteri > Siluriformes > Loricariidae > Parotocinclus > Parotocinclus spilosoma. The sequence continues at coordinate 5,646 of JAVSBV010073552.1, forward strand.
ATGCTACTATTTACACTTGTGGTAGATGCTAATTACATTTCGTTGCCTTGTACTTGTACTAAGCAATGACAATAAAGCTGAATCTATCTATATATCTATCTATATAGCTATCTATAAATCTATAGCCCAAATACTTACGTTTTCCACCATAATTTACAAATAAGTTATTTTTAAATCCTACAATGTGATTTCCTGGATTTTTTTCCCCTCATTTTGTCTTTCATAGTTTCAAGTGTACTTCTGATGAAAATTACAGACGTCTCATCTTTCTAAGTAGGAAAACCTGCGCAATCAGTTGCTGACTAAATACTTTTTTTGCACCACTCTGTGTTTGATATACTTCTCAAATAAAATAAAGGGAACATTTAAACAATACAATGTAACTCTTATTGTTCCCTTTATTTTTTTAACAGTGTATGCATGTATGTATGTATGTGTGAGATATATACATATATATATATATACACATATACATACACATACACACACACACACACACACACATTATATAATATATACGAATGAGAGAGAGAGAGAGAGAGAGAGAGAGATCACAGAAATAGGGGATATTTCATACTTCATTTTGAAATATTCCTTAATTTTTGTGAGCAGTTTTTCAAATAGCCTTGAAATGTCTACAAAACTACATCGTTCTGGTATGAAGGTGTCAAGAGTTTTGTTCGTCTCACACACACTCACACACTCACACACACACCTTTACATAACTTCAGGTAAGACAGATAACTGGAGCATAATTAATCTAGCGCATAATTAAGCTTTGTGGATGTGGAAGGCTTTTTTGTTTTGTTTTAAGAAATCTCTCTCTAACTTTTAATTTTCTTAAAGTTTGAAAAGTTCATTCCTGGACATGGCTATAAGCACAATGAGCAACAAATCTGATCTATCATTATCTGCTAAAGCACATGGCGAGGAAACTCATGAAGATACATTAAGATGTAACAGTGTCGTCGGTTTTGTCATTTGTCTCCTTAAAATATGCTTATTAACACGATTTCAGTGAAAGTTAAATAGTTCTGTCTGAGTTAAACGTACAAACCTGGCACTGCATGCTAATTGTAATTACATTAGATTCATCTCAAAGTACGATTCTATTTTTCCCTCTATTATTAGACCGGTGTGAAAGTAAGAAAACAAATCTAATTATCTTTACATCATTGTTTGCATTTAATTGTGTGTTTTATTCAATTATTATTATTATTATTGTGTGTTATATTCAATAATAGCTGCAAAAGAATTCAATGTTTCTTGAAGTGTTTCTATACTATTTATTATTTGAGGGTTTTTGTATGCTTTATTTAAAACTCCAGAAGGATAACGTAATCAAATGCTCAAATGACTCATAAATAATGGATTCATATTCCAGGCATTATAATACAACTACATTATATTATTATTATCTAGGTTATACCTAATGTATTAAAAACAGCGCATTGTTAAAGTCATGACTGAATGACATCATTATATTATGAAATTAAGCCCGGTTACTTACCTTACAGATGTGATATAACCGGATCTAGTGGCTCCACGAGCTTTTCCGTACTGGGTAACGGTAATGTATGGAGGGCGCGCGCTGTCTCAGACGGTCTGGTAGGTAGCGCGAGACTTTGAACGTGCCTGAGGTTTGTAACCGGACGTGTTCAGAAGATCCAGGGTTTAAATCATAGGTTTAATAAAGAGATGAGCGCGTGTCTCTTACCGATCTTATACATGTTTAATGCCTGTGTTACAAAACGCGTTATAAAACGGGAGGCTATAAACGCATGGAGCTCCGGTTTATTGTTCTAAGCAAGCACGTGTAAATTACACAAGTTGGCCACCGGCCAGGATAAGCGCAGCTGGGGGGGGGGGCTATAGAGTTAATGGAAACACCCCTTATACACTGGCCGGCCACTTTATTAGGTACACCTGTTCAACATTAGCCAATGACACTGCAGGATCTCAAAGCATTTCAACATGATCAGGAGTTCAAACCAAGCAGAATGTGAAGAAGTGATTTAAGAGACGTCGAATATTTACATTAAATTTATGTTATTTAGGAGACGTCCTTATCCAGAGCGACTTACAATTCATACAGTCTTACAATCCAAGCAATTACAGGTTAAGGGCCTTGCTCAGAGACCAAGCTGTGGCAGAAGGGGGTTTTTAAACCCTGGACCTTCTAATTTATAGTCCAGTACCTTAATCACCAAGCCGTGTCTGGTTTTACAGAGGATAACCCGAACGAGAAAACATCAAGTGAGCGTCAGTTCTCTGGGTTAAAATGCCTTGTTGATGCAGACAACCATGTAGAAAAGCATCTCTAAATACACAACATGCAGAACTAGATTACAGGTTACAGAAATAAAAGACCATACTGGATCACAATCCCGTTAGCCAAGGACAGGCAACTAAGGCCAGACTTTTTTTTATTGTTTGTTTCGCGGATCCGCCGACGATCATATTTGAAGAACACAAAAAAAAAAGATTTTTTTTTTGGTATTTCTAGGATCCATCGTAGCACCAATGGTTGAAATGTAAAAAATATATATAAAAAAAAATTGTTATTATGTTTTAGCTTTTTCCACCCTCCGGTGGAGAGCCAACGGTTTTCTTCTGTTCATTAATTTTTTTTTTTCCAGATTCACTTTAATTCAATTGTAGGTTAAATACATTTTTTTTTTATTTTTAAAAATGTATTTTTATTTCTTCCTCCTTCCTTGTATTGATTCCATATAGTCCTCGAGAAATTGAAAAGTGCAGAAAAATAAATTATTTGTATTTTTTTTCCTCCCTAGGGACACCTGAGGAACAAGCAATTTAAAAAGTCTGGCCTAAGGCTAAATTTCACACAACACCACCAAGATTGGACAAAAGACAGAAAAACGTTGACTGGTCGTTGATTCACTTTAAAATAATAGACCTGTTCTGGTCTCGCTGTTGTATCAGCGTTTCATTTGGGCCCCTCAGTACAGTTTGAGCAGCATTTAAACGCCGTCACCTACCGGAGTATCCTTGTTGACCATGTTCATGTCACAAAGCTTAAATCATCTCAAGCTGGTTTTCTGTAACTTGGAGTTTCTCTCAAACGTGGAGTATTCTGTGCTCAAACGGCCTCCACAGTCACCTGATCTCCATCTAATCGAGCACCTTTGGGAAGTGTTGGAATGGGAGATTCACATCGTTAATGATTAGCTGACAAATTTGCAACATCTACATGAAGTCATCATGTCAGTCTGGACCAGAATATATGCCATAAAGAATTAATGCAGCTCTGTAGGCAAAAGGGCAGCAACCCACTACTAGCGGGATTCCCTAACAAAATGGCAGATTCATATCAAATAAGCTGAATGCAATAGTAACAAATAATGCCCAGGAAGCACCATAGTGACCAAGTCATGCTTGCACGATTGACCATGTCTAAGAGAGGAGAAGCTGAAGGGCAGAGTATACGGCTACCAGTTGCCTGTGAAAAACAGGGCAAAAAAACAAACAAAAAAAACTAATATATAAACTGCCATCAGGAATGTCAAATCGGATTAACCTGAAAACATCTGGAGAGAACACTGTCCATCGGTAACAAAAGATCAGTATGCAATGAATCAACTCTGATTACATCAATCTCAATCTGCCAGACAACCTCAATAAATTATGTTCATAATCCAATATCAAATCTGCCTCCACCATTTAACATGTCTGACAAGGCGATGAGGACTGTTTTAAGAAGCTGTGGACAAGATAGGTGACTGACCCAGGCCACCTCTGTACTCATAACACTGTGCTGATGAGCCGGCCGCTGTCGTTGCCCAGATCTTTAACACCAGTCTGAGACAGCGGCCAGTTCCACAGTAATTGAATAGGTCTGTTTCCAAACTGGTGAGGATATCATATTCTCACCCACCCTATACTGTGTACAGCTCCTTACAAACATCTCCATTCTCCTAACATATGCCTATTTACTCGTCACTGACCTCAAGCTGTTGTCTAAACTCCACATCATGGAGTTGAATCTGGCACTCTTCTACTAGACATTGGATTTTTCCACTACGTAACACAGAGGCACCTCATTTATGTTTATTTAACAGTGGCAGCTGTTGTGTTGTTGGCAGGAGGTGGGATTTAAAATCTGGACCTTCATGTCCATAGTTATGGGGATCTTATGATAACAGATGCACCCAAAATCTAAAGGGGAAAGGGTCAATAAAAAATATTCACGCATTTATTTTTCGTACCTGCTTAATCAATAATCTACTGATGTACCACACGAGTTTGGAAGGTGGGCAGAATACATAGTACCTGAAAGAAACCAACACAGACAGGTAGAAAATGCACACTCACTTTTGCCCTGGTATCCCGAGCTCTTATCGGGACGGAGGTGACCTAACAGGTATGGTAATGGACTATGGACCAGAGCTTAGTCGTTTCCCAAGCTTTTTCCCTTTTATTCCCCCACAAGTATCTACAAAAAGCTGCCCCACCACACACACACACACACACACACACACACACACACACACACACACACACACACACACACACACACACACAC
>JAVSBV010073603.1:0-10190 GCA_033117975.1 Parotocinclus spilosoma
ATTTCTGTGATCAGCATCAAAAACTCTATTTAGAACACCAAAAATCATCAAGGAAGCAAAAACCTTGTAAACCAGTGCTATTTAACTTTCAAGGGTTGAGATGTCTGAAGTACTTGACAGAACAAATTACTATTACTTCTAAGCGTTGATGTGAAAATACAGCCGTCTACATTCATGCTCAAATTCCAAATTCAAAGAGCAGTAAAAAAAGCAAAAAGGCAAGCAACATTATCACAGTAATCAGCAGTTTTTAATCAATACTGCACTTTTGATCAATACAATTGCCTTGCATTATTAATAAAAAACAAAAAATGCATTTAATTATTGTAAGAATAAAACATTTAACACTTACCTGGTTAGTCCCTCCTCATAAATATAAATGATGACCGGATCATAGGAGGTTACCAGTACATACAATCTCACATCAAACTTAAACTCTACAAAAAAGAAGACATAAAAAAGACCACTGAGCAAGAGAAAACATGCTGTTTCTATAACCATCTCTTTTACACTCATGTACATACCATCAATCAGTAATGGATTGTTAATGTAGCGTGAGACCAGAATGTTCTCGTCAAGTGGGATCTGACTTGGCTACAAAAGTCAAAAACACAAGCAAGTGTTAAATGTTTAAATTACACACTGTAATTTCTCTCCCAGGTCATTAGAGCAGCTCATGTTCAGAATTTCGATTCAAAATAATCATGATAAAAATGAGAAAGTAATTACTATTATTATTATTATCATCATCATTTTTCCTGTATATACCACACCCTGGAGCATTGCACAAAGAATTTAATTTTGTAAGTGTATAACAATGTATGTGACAATTAAAGTTTAAAGTCTAAATAAGGAGTAAATCAATAGTAAAAATGACAAATATGTGGAATCAGTTCACTCCAGAGACATTTGAAACATGATCTGTAACCGCTGTTTATGCAGGGTGTCAATATATTATATATATATTTAAATACATTCAATTCAATTAAAAAAAATACTAAATGAAATGTTATCTGCAGAGATATCATATCACATAGCATGTTTCCATCCACCCACATAACCCACTAATATGCACAGCGTGTGTAGTTAAGTAATCAATTAATGCAAACCTCTGGGTTTACATGACTCAGATTTCTACTTTGCAACCATACAATAATCACAGAGAAAAACATGACTTTAAAACTGCAAACTTTAATATTCAGTAAACAAACGTGTTGTATATGAACTATAAGTTATAGTTTTCTTTTCCTAACACCTGGAAATAAAGGCAATTTAATCCGCTGCATTTAACAGTTAGCTGAATCTTTACCTCAAAGCCTATGAAGACATTTAATTAGGTTTAAATACTATAATCATCTTAACCAATATGAAATTGGTAAAACAGGTTCACACTTGATACAGCTACACACCCTGAACCTACAATATGTGTAATTCTACTTTGAAGCACACAAAAGTTAATTTCATATCTATTATAATTCCACTTTTATTTTTCACAGGTCTCTGCTTCCATTAAGAATAATAGCTAGAGGCAATACATTTGAACATTCCAATGCCTGAAATTTGTTTCAGGTGGTGGTTGTTGAGGCTGATGCACTTAGTAGCCAAAAAAAACAAAACCTAAGCACTGACATTGGAGACGTTTGAGTTTTACTTACACTGCTGACCAGGTAAATCCCCCTGCCTCGAGAGGATGCAACAGGTTTGATAATCCATGGTCCCTTGTCCTTGCAAAAAGCTGCTACATTTCATATAAGGACATTGAGAAGGAAATAAGAAAAAGCACAAGAAAGCAACATAAGTTTGGAGCGTTGATAAAGATATATTGACATTAAGTGAAAAACATGTTGTAATGAACTTACTGCAAAAGTCCTGGTATTCAGCAGGAAGCATAAAGGTCTGGGGCACGATGTGGAACTTTTGAAAGCCATGGACCCTCTGCATCCGCTGGATGTTTTTGTACAGCCGGTCCTTCCGTGTCAGCTCATTTGACCTGGAAATAAACAGAGCACACATACAGTTACAGATGCGTATTATAATCGAAGACAAACATCATACTGACAAAAACGGTTAAACATAAATATCTGCATGCATGAACATTTCCAAATTCACTGCTGGATTTAAAAAGCTTTAGAACAACTCATGAAAAAACAAAAAGCCGTAATGAACCTGAAAGAGAATACAAGTTCATTTTACCTACACACAGTGGAGATATTCAAAACGGTCCAAAAATCTCCAAGGCTAACAGCTAGAGTTTTACAAAAGACAGCAGTATTGTTCACTCACCAACTATCCAAATGTACAATTATCTGTAACTTACATGCAAACAAACTATGTGAAAACTACTTTGGACAACAAACAGTGTGGGTTTGGCTAGAAATCATAGAAATAATAATAATCATCAAAATGCATGCCATCACAAGGTCCACATCATGCATGCATGTGAGATTTTCTGGGTCATGTCTGATCTTCCTCCAGAATAATGATCCAAAACATTCAAATCCACACGAAAATGGTTGATGACCACAATGGCCATAGAATTATTTTTTTCTGATGGGCATCTCTGTCATCCCCTGCCATAAGCCCATTTGTAAATAGGAGGGATTCTGTGTTTAGGAGGATCTCAGACTATTTTGCCTCAGTATTCTCCAAGGTCATCAAGTACTGCCAACTTGGCAGGGACTGCACAAAGTCCTAAACTCAGTGGTGCCAATAACTGACAGATGGTTTTGTTAAACAAAGGAATTTCTTATTTACAATATCATAACGTGAAAGCACCCCGTACTGTGCTGGGAGTCGCACACCCAGCCCTCGCCGCACAGACTTGAAGACTATGTCCTGTAAAAAAACATCCAGATCTAATCTTAATGGACCCAGGCCGCAGGGAAAGTGAAGGAAACATCAAAATGTAACCCAAACCTCACCTCACCAGAGGTGGAATACCAACCAGGGTGCTCCAACAGTGTAAATCACCACTTTGAAAAGTAAAGTAAAGCGTAAATTACCATTTTGAAGATGTGTTCAAAGATTAAAAGCACCAACAAGTTCAGGATGTATGGTTTCCCAACACCAAAGGTTAAGAGACAACAAGTTGAGATGTATGGGTTCTCAGCATCAAAAGTCTAATCTGCCCTTAAAGTATGATTCAAGTGAGTTTGCTGGATTTTTCCATCTCACCAAAAGCTCTGAAGGCTTATCACACTTCTGGGTGGGTGATCTTTATAGGTTTGCCTTTATTTAGCTTATGTAATGTCACCATCAGCATCAGTGGCAATTTCAGCGACACATGCAAGTTCATAAGACTAGTCATCTATACACTCAAGCCAGTGCCAATGCCAATATAGAGTAATCTATGAACTTAACGCACGTCTTTTGGACTGTGGGATTAAACCGGAGTACCCGAAGTAAACCCACACAGACACAGCGAGGACATGCAGACTCCACACATAAAAGACTAAGACTGCTCTACTCTGGGATTTAACCCAGGACCTACTTGCTGTAAGGCAGCAGTGCTACCCACCGAGCTACTGTACCGCCTGTGCCTCCAAAGCAAGCTATCTATCATGGTATTTTTTTTTCCTTCAAAGCGCATGCAATGCTGAATTTAATAAGAGCAAAACACTAGCAGATAACTACAATTTGTGTATAACAAAGAATAACACTGAACAGAAGAGAAAAAAAACTCTCAGAAATATCACATTTTCAACATTGTTAATTTAATTTCATTGTTTTATCTTGTAAAGGACTGACAGATATGGTCCCGTATAAACCACCGTCTACCTACACAGATACTATTTTGATTTACAGTATCATCATCCTGGTAATTACAATTCCTTGGCAGACAACTGTCAGAGAAAATGTAATGTATTAAGAAATATTAAAACGCGGATTAGATATTTGCATTAATGAGCAGCTGTACAGGTGTAACAAATATAGTGGCCATGAGGTTTCACACCAATACAAGTCGAGCATACCTGGGAAAATGGTTGACTTTCTGGAAATCCTGCAGACTACGAAGCTGGTAAGTCTTGAGGTGTGAGCCTGTCCACATTAGGTTGAAGTCATTGCTGTTTGGGTGGACCTAAGCACAAGTAGAATCAAATTAAATAATGGCGGGGGAAGAGCCACCCTAAATACATTTCTGATAAGGACCTATATTAATTCTTCCCAGTTGTACCATCTACTAAACAACCTCTCGCGTCCTCTCTTTTTGTGAAGGCAGATTTGGCATTGGTGCCCGCACTGGCTACAACAAATTATTAAACCTTGGCTTAGGTGCCACAGGGGTAGACACTAGCCCTCTAGCTAATGATAATTTTAGGGAAAGTCCAGCACTACCTCATGAAAAGAGGTTAAATATTCCAATTATCTCGGTAATTCTCATATTTTTTAACACAGTCAGTGTGGTCAAAATTGTAATGTCTATGCATGATGCAGTACCTCACGGAATCCGTGATTCTGGAGAATCCCTCGCACAAGTCGACTCTCTGTACGCAAAATCTTAAATGCCAAGTTGTATCTCTCTGCAAAGGCAAAATAAAAACATTGCAGTTTCATTTCATTCATTCATTCAGTTTCTTATTCTCTTCATCCTGGACAGGGCCAGTTCCTATCCAAGTGCAAGGTAGGAACAACCCTTTAATATAGGGCACCACTCCATTGTAGGGCGCACACACACATTCACACACTCAAACAATAACGCCCAAAAATTAAAAAAAAAGCCCAAAGTAGCGTAATCAATTAACCTGTGTGTAACCTCTCCCATGTGGAAAGTGGGTTTTAATTTGTATTTTCAGGTTCTGATTTAATTTTTCAGAGTTTTACGTATACATTCTCTACACAATATACAGAGCACCATTAGCCTATAGAAAAGAGAGTTTGTGATCTAGGACACTTTTGTTTTGCCCATTACTGTATAATATTGGATGCATACCATAAACACATGAAAGATTGATATGCCTTTTAACATCACGTCTGGTACGATGATGATAGCTTGCACATGCCTGACATTCCTGGCATTACCCTCCATATCAGTCCAGGCCTGTACACTTTGAAATAAATATGTACCATTCTCCGTTGTGTAAAATGTGTGTTATGCTTTTTTGTGTTTACTGAATTGTCTGTGTAGTGCTTTTCAAATTACAACAGATTCTGGGTCAAACAGAAGCAAGTATAAATATAATGATGTGCCCACAATGCCCTAGTACCTCCAATTGAGTGTAAAGTTTCATCTTTAGAGACGATGGCTTCAGCACGGAAGAGGAGAACAGGGATGTTTCTACTGACACCACTCCAGGCGATGCAGAATTGGTTCCTAAAGAGGTATGATTAAAAAGAACATTAAAATTAAAAAAAAAAAAAAATGTCAGGTGAAAACATGCACCGTCCACTTCCTTTCTGTGCACAAAAGAAGCTTATAATCATTTTAAAATAAGCTGCAGATTTACTTACTCTAGCTCTTCTTCTGATGCAGACTCTGAATCCTCTTTATCCTGCCTTACAGCTGGCATTTCCACCACAAAGACAGAGGGGGTCTTTGTTATGTCAGCTTAATAGGATTGTGACAGTATACATCTCCAACCTATATATATTAGATTAAAAAAAACTTCATTTTAATTAGTGAATTATTTAACATTTTGGCTGATCAATATACATCATATTCACATACCATACCACCTCACTATACTATCATTAAGCACATTATGGTGCCTAGATTCTAGATAGTTAAATAGGTGCAGTAAAACGGTTAGTTCTGTTTTTAAAACCTGACTGGCTGATCCATGCTTACAGCCACTAAAAACAGAGAAGTGTACACCTGTGACTGCCTGACAACATCTGATATCAATGGTAATTTTTATCAGATAAAAACATTAAATGTTCAGTTATTTTGCATCACATTACAAATATGTACTTTAATTGAGTTACTTCTGATTTATACATTTCATTTACTCAGTTGATTAACATTTACCAAAAAGTGTAATTAGATAGCAATTAGAACTATAAAAAGACAAAGATACTGAAAACACTGAAATTACCAACATGACAGTTTTCAAAATGAAAAATTCAAGAAGGGGATTGTTAACTAATGACATTGGCAGTTCACAGTTTTCCGATTAGGTGTGCTGTGAACATCTCTGTAGACATTTAAGGCGTAACCAAAACAGAACTAAATCAGATGCCTCGTAAACTGCTTGCCACACAATGAACAATGGAAAAAACATCATGTTTTTAATAACTTATTGACTTTCATGCAGGACTGAATTGGTAAGGACTACATTGTATTTCATGCACTTTATGTCACTGTAATGCAATACGAAAGGTAACTAAAAAAAATGTCTAAACAATTCATGTTGTTGTTTTTTTCTATTATTCATGTGGCCCTCAAATCAAAGGAAGCAGACCTAAATCAAAACTTGCCATGTTATTATATTTATCTAATGTATGTCTCAAAAGTTAAGACTTGCTTTCTTGGTCAAAAGAAAGTGTTTCAAGTTTTATAAACGGCCCAAAGATAATAATTACTGTACTGTCCAGCATAAAACACTGCATTAAATAGTGTGTGGATTTCTGACAGCTTCTACTCACAAGGCCAATATTTAAGCAACACAAACAAGGCAACTTGGTAACAACAGGCTGTAGTATTCGTGAAAGCCTAGACATGCACACAAACAAAAAAATAACAACATAAGCAAATATATTAAATACAAACAAGCAGAGGAAAAGTTGTGTGCTACACAATATATTTTATTACTTAAACATTACTGGGATCATGCTGCATCCTCACCATAACAACATTTATTATTTATGCTCATTGGAGTTATTCTCTAGAGTGCAAACAGTGTTACAATTATTTTACGAAAAATCCAAATAAACAAACTAGCACAGAAGGTTAACCTTTGGAAACAGTGGAAATATACTGTATTCTAGGTCTAACCAATTTACAAAGTTGAGATACAGAAAATAAATCCAACAAAAACACAGTAGACTTTTAATATGATTAAGCATTAATTTGACTAAATCTGCATAAAAGTAACAAAGACAATTATGCTACCTGGAGCTACTGTCCGGATTATTGATACACTGCGCAATAAAATTTGGGGATATTTTAAAATGAAATATCCCCAAAAAACATCCCTCAATTTTTGTGAGCAGTGTAATTAAAAACTAAACTCACTAAATAAGCACATGACTGTGTTACTAAAGATAAAACATGTGCGTGCTTTTAATAAATAAACACTGCATGCTGTTAGTTAAACAATATAGTTATACAACCCAGAAAGTTATATAGTTCTTTTTCTTTCTATTAAGATTCCCAGAACAAAGCAAACCCGTAAAATAAAACAAAATAATAAAGATAAATAAAGCTGCTTCTAAAGCGGCTCTTGGAACGAAGCGAGTTTTAGCTAAAGCTGGATTATTCTCATTAAGGCTAACGTTGCGTAGCTAGCGTAGCAAAACTAGCAGCACACTTATGCTATAGCGTGTAGCAGTAATAACAAACGAGCCTCCAAAATAGTTTTAAACTAAATTTCTGTTGCTAATACTACTGTTACTAAAACATTTAAATAATGTGAAACGTACCTGTTAACTAAATAAACCATAAGTCAAATGTGTGCTAGGAAGCGCAGGTGTGATTCTCTCTGTACAAACGTAACTACAGCAACCAACTGACACCCACCGGTCTGCGCATGCGCAATATATTGCCTCACAGCCTGGAGAATAAAACGGGCTTGCGTTTATTTCCACTTTTTCATCCTCAGGCCAGACTTTTTTAATTGCTTGTTCCTCGGATGTCCCTACTTAAAATTCTACTGAGGCGGGAGAAAAAAAAAAAATTCTTAATTTTTTTTAGCACTTTTCAATTTTTCGAGAACTATGTGGAATCAATACAAGCAAGGAGGAAGAAATAAAAATAAAATTTCATTTAAAAATAAAAAAATTATTTATTCTACAATTAAATTAAAGTGAATCTGTGGGAAAAAAAATTATGTAGAGAACAATACCGTTAAGCTAAAAAATAAAAAATATATATTTTTTAAATTTCAACCATTAGTACTGCGGCGGATCCGCGAAATACTATAATTTTTTTATTTTTTGATTCTTCAAATATGATCGTCTGCGGATCCGCGAAAAAAGCAATAAAAAAGTCTGAACTTAAGACGTATGTGGGCCACATTCTTTCTAAAAAAGTAAACGGTTATGATTGTTTGATCCTAGTGAATTTCCCTGAAATTATTTTCGGGACTGTACTGGTTACACAGATACCGATGTGCATATTATCAATTTGTTGCAACGTCCCATTAGATTCATGTCATAACCTGAGAATGGCAGGCCTAACATCTGGGCAAATCGCATATTTCTTTGGAATTTTAAATAGCACTATATACTATTTGTAATATCTAACAACAAATGGCATCACAGTTCCTGAGGATCTGGTTTGAGCTCCGGCTGGGTTTACAGGATGATGTGGTTTTAGAACACCTGACTGATATTTAGGGTGTAGCTCTGACAGTTGGCTGTGTTTGAGGGTAAGAAGGCCGGTTGATGATCATAGTCCAGAACTGCAGGAGTGACCCTAATTCACCCCACTGAAAAAAAAACACTTACACTTTTATTTTATTGCATTGCATTGCTTTCATGAAAACACTACAGACACAATACAATACAATAAAGCATAGGGTTTAAAAGGTGAAATAAAATACAAAAACATGTAATAAAATAACTATAATTAAGGCAGGCATATATACAAACAAGTTCTGATATGATCTCTTATTAATACAAGCTTATTTCATTGCAGATTTCTTCTTAGTTTTTCAGATATACTTATTTTTAATTATGAAAAAAGTTGATAAAGGGAATTACTGCATAAGAGCCTCTGCTAAATGATATAAATGCAAATGTACTTTATAATAAATTAATTCAGTTTATATATGCGTATATGCAATATAAAAAAACATAAATAATAAAGTTTTATACACGCACACAGACACACACAGACACACACACACACACACACACACACACACACACACACACGCACACACGCACACAAAAGTGTGCCTTAGAAGCGCCCCAGCTTTGTTGACAGGTCTACGGTTGTGGGCGGAACCGATTCTGTCAGGTGATCATGTAGCGTCTTTTAATTGGTGGAATTTAATTACAACCGAGGCGGATCTAAAAACGCGTGTTTTAAACCGCGCCACTGCAGCGATGGTCTGACGGTCGTACATGCCTACATTCATTGACAGAAAAGGAAGTGTTCACAAACAATCCCAAAGCACTAGCTCTTGTATGTAGTGTGCTCTACATATAGAAGTACAAGCGCTTGTTTCGGAGTATAATGTAGTGCACTTTCAAAGGGAGAAATGATTGATTTGTAATCTCGCCTACTCGATGTCATTAAGTCCGCTGTAGCGCTATGATGATCAAACGAATGAATGTTCCAGGTAAGAGGAATCATTTAATGTTCAGTGCTATTACAAATGTGTGGAGTAATGATGATTTAACTGGTCAATATATCCAAGCTAACGTTGCAAATAATGTTGTTTCTAGAACATTTCTGTACAATAATGAAAGGCTACTGGTTACTGTTACAGGTATAGAGCAATCAAAACATTTCATTATAATATTTTAATTACTTGCATTTAGTCCGTTTTACGTTATTACACATAAATGAGTCACTCATACTAGTTTCAAGTAACAGATTTACAGTCACTGTGTTTTAAATATTTATTGACAACTGCCATTAATGAATTGCATAAGTTTTTAGCATAATTAATATTTAGTATATCTCATGTGCTCAGTGATGCGCTGGCACCATGTTCTAGTGAGGATAGGTTCTGCACTACTACAGAGACAGAGAAAACGTACACCCCTTAAGGCCAGACTTTTTTAATTGCTTGTTCCTTGGATGTCCCTATTTAAGAATCTACTGAGGAGGGAGGGAAAAAAAAGAAAGCTTTATTGTCCAGCACTTTTCAATTTCTCGAGGACTACGTGGAATCAATACAAGGAAGGAGGAAGAAAAAATAAATACATTTTAATTAAAAATAAAATGTATTTAATCTTCAATTAAATGAAAGTGAATCTGGGAAAAAATTTAATGTACAGAACAATACCGTTGGCTCTCCACGGAGGGTGGAAAAAGCTAAAAAAAAAAAATATATATATATATATATATATATATATATATA
>JAVSBV010073614.1:0-10190 GCA_033117975.1 Parotocinclus spilosoma
ATGATCATGTCTTTATTAGTGGGCCAACGAAGAAAATCAGCAAGGGATCAAATACTTCTTGGACTCACTGTATATGTGTGTGTGTATATATAATATTTATAAAAATTAAATATATCAATTAAAAATATATACACTTACTCTTTTTTTAAATTATTTTTAAGTTTGAGGCTCTTCTGAAACATCCAGTAGTAATTAACTCGTTAATATTTTTTTTATTATTTTAATCAAAAACATGACAAAGGACAAAGAAACAAGAAGAAATGCAATTTCAGAAAGATTAATTGCACCAGAGCTGGCAGGGCAGCTCATCAACCCTTTAATGAAAAAAGTTAGAGAGTTTATACTAATATATATATAACTTATATACAACATAACTTTATACAAATGAGAAGTGTGTGAGTTATGACTGAATGGAAATAGAACAATGGAAATTTGAGAACATTTCCATTTGCATATTGTGAAACTGTTTTTTTTTGTCCTTTGTTACATAGCAGGATGGATTTAATGAATTCTTTAGAAATGGCTTTAAAATCATTCAAACATAGTAAATGCTTTCTGCAGGATGTATTTGAAACTGCAGGCATCACAAGTGTGTTAAATTAGTCAAATAACTGAATGTAATGGATTGAAAAGTGAAGCAAACTAAAAAAAAAACTAATTGAGTGTGTCGAATGTGCCCACTATTGCTTCCTGCTTCTTTTAACATAATACAGCAGCTCATTTATTTTCTGTCCTACTAAAACTACTGCTACTACAAATGCTACTGTTACTACTGCTTCAGCTACTACAGCTGCCACTAATATTACAGTATTATTACATCAATAAATTAAATTAATTACAATAATATTACACTACATATTCTACTGTTGCTACTATTGCCACTACTACAGCTACTGCTATCCATACCACTACAGCTGCTTCTAATGCTATTATTGCCACTGCTACTGGTATCACTGCTGCTGTTGCTACTGCAGCTGCTCCTCTTGATACTAGTACTGGGCCACTGCTGCTACTACAACTACTAATACTACTGCTGATGCTGCTCTCACTGGTGTTGCTATCTATCCATCCATCTTCCACTTCATCCACACGTGGTCGCGGGCAGTCGGTGCTATCCGGCAACTCTGGGCGCAAGGGCAGTAACAACCCTAGATAGGGCACCAATCCATCGTAGGGCACACAGACACACAGTCACGCATACAGTCACAATACGCATGTCTTTGGACTGTGAGAAAAAATCGGAGTACCCAGACTAAACCCACACAGACACAGGAAAGACATGCAGACTCCACACAGAAAGAACCTAGGCTACTCCACCCTGAGATTGAACCTGGAACCCACTTGCTGTGAGGCACTACCCACCGAGCCACCTGTTGCCCCCTGGTGTGGCTAATACTGCTATAACTACTCCTACTACTACCTCTATAATTACTACATAAACTACCACAGCTTCTACAATTACTGCTACTGCATGTGCTACCACCACTAGCTAGTACTGCTGCTAGATCTATGACTTCTGATTCTGCTACTACTTTAACTACTACTATCTCTGTACTATAACTTTAACTACCGGTAACTACTGGTAATGTTATTTCTTCTTAAGTGCTACTACTACTGCCAGTAGTTATATTAGTTATACTATTATTACTTTGGTTACTTCTTCTGCTACCATCATTACTACTGAAACAACCAAGCCACTATCAATGTTATTACTAGTGAGACTACTACTACAGTTACTACAGTTACTAACACTACTAATATTGCTCCTACTACAACTTTTACTACTATTAATACCACTCTTACAGATACTGCTACTGTAATGTGAGCCGGCAGATGTCAAAGCCAGATGCAGTGTTCAGTGTAGACAAACTTTATTAATAACGTCAGGCAAAATCAGGGTCAAAAACAGTCCAGAGTCAAAAACCAGAGCAGGCAAATGAAGAACCAGGGAGTAGACGAAAAGCGGAAACGAGAGACGGAGCAAGGGTCGAACACGGTAAGCAAAGCGATAATCCACAACAGTACTAGAAACACCGAGTGACAAGGTAGGAACCAAGTGACTTAGCAACGGATGAGTGAACAGGAAGTGACTAAATAGTGGCGTTGCAAATGAGAAACAGGTGTGTGCAATGAGTGATCAGAATGATCAGGTGATGGAGTGATAGGACCGGTTTGGTCGCTGGAACCGCCCGTGGGTGTGACAGCTACTGCTGCTGGCAATATTACTACTGCTCCTACTACTGCCACTACTTATAACCACGAGTGAGTCTGCTCTTACTACAGCTAATACTGAAATGATTGTTACTTCTACTATAATTACTACTATGACTACTAGTACTACTGCTACTACTACTATTGATACTTCTAGTACTACTAAGAGTTTATGCATATGTCTAAATGTCATGTATTATTATTATTATATTGTTATTATTTTTTAATTTTATGTTACCCTATTAAAATCAATATAATCTGCTATAGCACTATGCTTAAACTTAATTGATAACATGTTAGTTATTATTCAATAAAGATACTAGTATTTTCATACAGTAGCAATACTATTTTGAGTCACTTTTCTAACCCCCTTCTGTTCTCCGTATGGAACACGTTGTATCTGAACCACACTCAAGACTCCAACTGGCTCTGACAGATTCAGGGCTCGTTCATGCCCGCTGTTTCTCATCAGTGTCATCCTTCAGCTTCCAGTGTCTCATGTAATTCTGCTACTCCTTAGCTGCGAACTGCTGCTCTAATGTAAAATATGCAAAGCCAACGGACTTGCTGACATGCCAACATCCTTATCACACACAGACCCAGCATGCAACAACATGTGGATTTGAATCATTTAGGAAGATGAGCATTTACCACTGCCTTGGCAAATCAAAGAGACTTTGATTCTGAAGAGGAAAGTCTCAGGTTGCCTGCTAAATTAGAAAACCTCTCTGACCACCATGTTGAATCCATTTCCCTTCATGAACGCTTTTTCATAAATGACAACCTAATAAAACTGAAGATTTGAGCTACCTGTTGAAATCTTTCTCAGGAATTTGACTTGTAGCACTCAGGGGCATTTAAGGCTGCACTTTACAATGATGAATGCTACAACTGAGTTCATATCCGCATGATCAATCGATAAGCACTTTCACAACACCAAGGTCATCAATCTGCTCTTGGTGAAAGTGACATTAACAGATCGACTCTGAATCCAAAGGCAAAAATGCTGATGTAGGTTGGTAGTGTCACTTTGAAATAGCATCAGAATACCAATTCCAAAGACAGAAATAGAAAGTGAATGCGCCAAACCATCTCTTTTTTGGATGTAATCAGAAATGGTTAGCTGGTTTAGAATTCTGAGCTCTCATAAATTAAGGCAGTTCAGACACTTTTGCGATAAGGATAAATCTATGTGGAGTGCTGAATGCATGCAGATAGAATGATAGCGTAAATATCTTCCCCAGCCTGTCGCTTTTTTTATAACTTTTGCTTATATTTTTCCTCATACACAAACTTTTGCTCATCTCTTGAATGTTAATACCTATCATATTCACCATCGGAAGCAAGTTTACAGCACACATCTAAAAGTTCTCAATGTTACACCCTCTCTGAATTAGTAGTTCATTCCTCAGTGTCTTCCTCTGGAGCCTGGAAACAGACAGAGCTTTTGCATGCAATTTATCACATTTCTTTTCATCTGATATGGTTATGTTTTTGTTTCATTCCATTAAGTGCATTTAACTAACACCTTCATCCACTGTGACTAATATAGTAAATGCAGGTGGCCAAAAAATTGTACTCAAGTAGAAGTACTGTTACTTCAGAATAAGATGACTCAAGTAAAAGTAAAAAGTAGTCATCCAAATAATTACTTGAGTAAGAGTAAAAAAGTGCTTGGTAAAAAAACTACTCAAGTACGGAGTAACTGTTGAGTAACATCTGATTTATTTATTTGAGCATTCGGGCAGACAGACAAAAACACATCTTTAGGCAAATTAGAGTTCATACAATTAATAAAATCAATTACAAGTTAATTAATTAATTACAAAATAGCTTATAATCCAGGTACATTCAAGTACTGTACTAACAATGTTAATAATAACATCAATGAATTAATAATAAATTACAAAATAAATGAAGCACAAGTAGCACAAATTTCCAAATCCTTGTACTTTTTCACCAGGCTCTGCAAGGCAGAACTAGAACAAGGCAGCCCATAAACTCTTATAAACTGTGTGTGGGTCAGAACATGCAGAAACAAACAATTTAACCAAAGAATCACTTGGTGATGTCACTATTAAGCTTCAACAGTAATTGGCTCTCAAGGTTCTTACAGTGAAGCTGTGATGGTTTATCAGAGAGCAAGAGTTCTGCATAACTGAATAATCAGATGCAGGAAGACCTGTGTTGACTTTGAGTGACACCACATAATGTAACTGCTGTTTTGCACGTTTTGTAAGGGGAACATGCTTTTAATATGAGGCCAAGGGAGTTCCTTCTCGTTTGCATTGCTGACCGCTCATTCTGACATTTTTCATTAATTTGCACAGTTGTAGTATTTACAACTGTAAATTGTAAAGCTAACCCACCCCACCCAGTGTTGCCAACTCCACAGTAAGGAAAGTCACTATAGGCTTATTTAAAATTTGCTAGAAGTTGCTAAATGATGTCATTGCCTAATTTTGCATAAGGGTCCATTTGCGTGTATTGGACGCTGTAGAAGAGCATGGTGGGAGAGACAAAAAGTAAGCAAAAAACACCATAAACGTGTTTAGAACTACAAATGAAAATTCTTATATTGATTCTTGATTTGCTATTTCATTTTTGTCATTGAAATAGGCCATTAATAGGCTAAAATAACATGACTTTAATGCATTATCAGACCCACATTATATAAATCAACTTTGTCCTGTATTGTTGAATGTTAGAATATCAAATTTAATAAAAAAAAACTGTTATGTGTGTCACGAAAACCGGGTCAAGCGACGTTTGTAGGAATACAGAGGAGGCGGACATTAACGCAAGTGTGGTCTTTATTATGTACAGTGCAAACACAGAGACAGGGTGAAATGGTATATACTAAAAACACATGTAACTAAATACAAGAGGGAAACCAAGAATCATGGGAGGGAGAGAGAGAGAGAGAGAGAGAGAGAAAGAGAGAGAAGAATAGGAATTGAAATCAGGAGGATAGTAGAAGTAGAGTGGTAAGGAGCACGGAACAGGTCAGGGTTAAAATAGAAGAAGATGAGTGGGTGTCGGCAGCGCCATCCGCAGTGCGGGAGCTGCCCAGGGAGAAGACAGCCAGGCGAGATTGCAGGGAAGCAATCTCATCCTGACAATATGGGGTGGAATCCTCCTCTTATATCCTGGCTTAGGACCAGCAAAGTGACTGGAGAGACAGGAGTTATTAATTGTTTTTTTTTTTACAACCCACTGAAGAAACATTTACTTCTTGCTCTGAAAGCCAGAGTGTGATCAGTGGCAGCTTTGGCTTTGAGTATGCACGATTCCTTTGCAGTCATGAAGCAGAGTGGTGTGGATCTCCTGCTCCTACAGATACTGTACTGTGAGAGTAGTGAGTGCTTTGGGACAGGTGAGGGGCTCACTGGAAAAAACGCTGTTTGTTGAGGACAGTAATTGCAGAACGATATGTGCTTTTAAAAAGTCTCCAACAACACCAGAAAAAGTTGCTAGATTTGTTGCTAGTTGCCTTTAAAAAAATGTCGCTAAAAGGAACAGAAGAGTCGCTAAGTTGGCAAAACTGATTCCGCTGCTGAGATTGAGTATGGTCACGTGACGAGACTGCAAAACTAAGTTTGTTATGGTGAAACATAGTTACTTGGTAGAGCCTTTGGAAGTCACTCTCTCTCTTAAAATAAAACATTCAAATGAGGCGTATGCGAGGGGGATATAAATAATGACTCGTAAAATACCAAAGAGGTACAAAGAAAATAAATGAGCTCATTGTAGCCTAATGTAGCGGAGAAAGAGTACAGCTTCACCTTCACAAATCTACTTAACTGAAAAGAAAAAGTATAGTCATTTGAAACTACTCCTAGAAGTAAGTAAATGTAACACATTACTACTCGTGTCTGATTAGATGTACTCTGTATTTGCCATGATGATCCCACGCGGAGACCTGCATCATTCTGACATGCCTCCTCTCACCCTTTTCAGATTTCACAGCAGGTGGAGCTCTTGCCACCCGCTGTACCTTTTCTATAAATACCCTCTCTTCCTGCCACTCCCTTGTCTGATATTCCTCACAACACACACTGTTAACCCTGGAAACCAGTATTAGTTTGTCCCCTCTTTCTTGTTCCTTGTCTCTGTAATCCTGGTGTTTTGTATTTCCATGTGTCTTATGTGATCCATGTTTTATGTTAGCATGACACCCCATTTGTTTGTACACTGTAGCTGTTTGTTAGATTCTGTTCCTGTTAGCACTGCCTGTGTGCATTAGCTCTTTTCATAGTTTTAGTACTTTCTGTATAACGCTCCCTGTGGTTTGTTGGTGATGCACATTGTCTAGTCTTGTTTACACACTCTGGTCAAATCAAAAACAAAGGGAGGAATAATGTTCTACCATACAATACCATCTGCACCTCTACAAAGGCCCAGAAAGCAAATGAGCCATTGGCTGGCCTTAAATGCCCTGCTGCTCATTTGCAGTTAATTTGGGGTTTGGTATTGCTGGAACACTTAACCTTGTGGCCAGTAGCCTAGTACTTAAGCCAGTAAACTGTCCCAAAACAAGGCATTTAGCCTAAACCCATTGTGTTTTATGTTTATTGGAGGCCTGGACTGCATAGAAAGAAACATAATTATTAATAGTTAATAATTGTCTCTGGCCCTACATATGTTTACTTTGCAATGTGCAATCCTACAACCTGGAACAAAGTAACTCAAATAAGATTTTACATTTTCAATTGTCTAGGCACAAATCCCTGATTGAGCAGTCGAGGGTGACAGTGATGAGGAAAAACATCCTTAATGTTATAAGTTAGAAACTGTAACGCCAGGTCGATAGAGCGGAGACAAAATGCGGAATGCAGTGCAGGCAGCGGGTTTATTTCAAAAACAGCAAACAAAACAGGTAGTCCAGGAAAACGGAAAAGGAAACAAAAGCAAACGCACGTACAGGGACGTGAACACAAAATGGAATACTGAGATAAATCAAAGCTTTGCGCCCTTACAACGCTAGAAACGAGTCTTATACTGGCGCTAAATCAGTCCCAGGTGGCTGCGATGAGTGCGTGACGGGTGTGACAGAAACCTTGGGAGGACCAAGACTCAAAAAGGGAGCTGACCTCCTTGAGCAGCCTAGGTTTTATATATATATATAATATATAAGATTTAAACTAAGATACCTAATTGATACGCTTATAGTAATTGCTGAAATAAACATGAGCTAAAATTAACAGAGATAATGAATAGTTTATATATTTTTATTAATAATTCAAATAAAATAGAACAATATATAACTATAATCAATTAAAGAAAATACAATATTATGAAGATTATGAATAAAACAGAGCTTATCATTCCATATCTTATGAGACAAGTGTATATAAATAAAATAATGAATATAATTAAATATAATATTACGTGTATCTGCATTATTTAGCCTGGCGTCTGATGAGGACTGAGTAATGGTCTGAGGGCTGGAACTGATCACAAACGAACAGCTTAAGTGGAGCCAAAGCTGAAGAACATCTTGGATTAGAACTGGTACACAGAACATGCAGTTAGTTGCTGTTAAGAACACAGAGACTATTTACAGATTGCCCTGGATCCCATCTATGTCAGTTTGGCAGAGTTAGGACATTAACACTTAACCTCTAAGTCAGTACTACCACAATCCCAGAGCATTTGTTCCTACATTTACTTTGCATAATACTATCAAAGTGGGCTGCATAATACAGCTGTTGCTTTGCAAGTGACATTACCCACTGTGATTATGCATTTTTCTGAGCGACAAAAAGACATTACTCCTATTACTAGAGTGCCTAATTAAAACCTTCTGAGGACTGATCTTGTCTATTCTCACAACTGATGTTTGTGTGTATATGTTCTGCATTCTGAATTTACTGCAGTTTAAATAGCCATGTTTGTAGGAACTCAATGTAATGTGTTAATATTATTATTATTATTGTTATTATTATTGTCATTATTTTTTGGTGTTGTTGTTGATCATGATGTCTTCATTTTAACTGATCTGAATTGCAGATTCTTAAAAAGTCTACTAAACAACCTAGAACCAATACAGGGTACATCAGCAAGATCTTTAAATTCAGTGCTCTTTCTACTGAGACCTTGTGTAATCACCTTCTGTAATCTTAGACAGGAATAAATATACACTGCCTCTAACAGTGCTCTTGCAGATGTGTGAGCTTTGAAAATACCTTCAACCAGGCTGTGCCATATTTATTATCTGAAAAATTGTGTGCTGTGGTGTAATACTGTGCACCGAGGGCCCCTGTTCACATATCTGCTCCTGAGAGACTTAGAGAGCTGAAGTGTGGGCTACAGTACCATCACAGAGAGATGAGAACACACTGAAGATGTGGAGAGCTCAGGCTGAAACACAACTCAAACACACACCCCCACACACACAAATTCAAACACAGGCCTCAAGGGACAGAAGGCTTCCTGCATTTACTCATGTTAATAAGGTTTCGTGCACTCTGAGCAAAGCAACGACTCAACGGCACAGAGTGCATATGACAGTCAGATTTTTTGTAACTGAACTAAGAAAACAAGAGAAACCATGCAAAATGAAAATGAATAAGACTAAAGGAATTTGAACTGGAGGAGATGAGATGCATTACCCATTTGGTGTATAAACACTGATTAAACAAGATGATTACTTTCTAAAAATAAAAAAATCCCAGTGGGAACATTGTTATTCCATAAGATGTTTATAGGAGAAATAGAAACAATGGCTTATTGATGGATAAAAAACACTACACAGGGGCAAGAAAATAAACACACGGCTTTTGAAGTGAAACTGTTTTAGCCAGAAAGCCAAAGGTAATAAATTGCTGTAACATAGGGCAACAAGTCCAAGACCAGAGGCACTTAATAATCTAATAATAGTTTATTCTGCAGTTATCTGATTATTCAAGTGGTCATGTACAAAGCGTACTCCACAGCATTATAGGCAGCAAACTTGACACTTGACTCATAGTCTCTGAAACACAGTATATACACAATAAAATTCAGAATGAGATTTTTTGGTATTAAAGGGCAGCATGGTTGTTATAAAACTGAGTTCGAACCCAATAATGCATAAAAAGGGGATGAAACAACGTTAAGGGACATAAGGGGAAAAACCAAAATAGCGGAGCAAAAATATAGAAATAATACAATACAGAAATAATATAGATGCACCGCCAGGAAGTGTCCCAAATTAGAGCCGGTCTTCGGCTGGCGCGGACGGGATAGGTGCTAAGGGCGCCGGAGCATCAGGGGGCGAGCGTGAGCTCGATAGCGCGAGGGGCGCAGAGGAAGACCCAAATGGGGATAGAGCTGACGACAGGAGTTGGGCTAAGTAGAGAGCTAAGGGGAAGTGAAGCTTCGGGAATCTCTGTCTCTAAAAGCTAGGCTATCTCCGGGGTTTCCCCCGCACACATCCGTCGGCAATAGAAGCCCCGGGATGTCACCGTCTGAATGGATAATGGCCAAAATAGCAATCTCTATCAGGACGTTTTGCACGAAGTAACAGACTAGCGATACAAGACGACGTGGTGATGAACTGAACTGGGTGTCGTACTCAAGTAGTGAGAAAACCAGGTGTTCATCACTACCAGGTCATCACGCCATTAGTCCGAAAGGAAATAAAGGAATGTTCTAGCGACCGTTCTGTAATGGTGGATGTTGGCGATTACCCTGGGCAGATCAGCTGCGTGTGGTAGGTTTCCTAACATCGGTGGCTCAATATGTAGTACCGCTACCTCATAGGAAGAAGGCCCCTGGTTCAATCCCAGGGTGGAGCGGCCTGGGTCCTCTCTGTGTGGAATCTGCATGTCCTCCCCGTGTCTGCGGGTACTCCCGTTTCCTCCCACAGTCCAAAGACATGCGTGTTAGGTTAATTGATTATTCTAAATTGGCATTGTGTGACACTTGTGTGTATATATGGATATAACTTTGTGTGTTGCTGAGATGGCCACTGAAGCAATGATTAAGAAGCCAAA
>JAVSBV010073634.1:0-10189 GCA_033117975.1 Parotocinclus spilosoma
GTCTTGGTTCCTCCCAAGGTTTCTTCCTACCATTTTAGGGAGTTTTTCCTTGCCACTGTCGCCCTAGGCTTGCTCAAACTTGGGATTGGCTTTTTATAAGACAGTGTAATATTGTGAAGCTGCTTTGAGACGATGCTCCGTTATAAAAGGCGCTATAGAAATAAATAAACTTGAACTTGAACAATCAGTAGGACATAAACAGCCACTCCAGAGGGTTCTCTACATCACAAATAAATCGATTATTGTTTTAACTATAACGTGTTTCCTTAAAGGAACATTTGTATGTTTAAGCTGCTTTTAAAGTAAAGTAATACACATATAGAAATGACCTTAAATTCTTGTTGTTATTGTTTTGTCATTAAATAGAGGTCGAGAGTTTTTGAATGATCATTGTTAGGTAGACCAAGTTAGAAATTATGTAATTAGTGTTAGAAATAAATAATAGTCATTGTTTCAATAGCTGCAATTGCCCCTATAGGGGATGAATAAAGTTTTTGAATCTGCATCTGATTTTTTTTAAAACCTGTAAGGGGTGCCAAAAGACCAGGTAACCCGTAATACCCCCTAAGGGGTACGACCTGGAACCTTTTTTTTTTACACACAAGCTCTAACTTTGGAGACTCCTGCCCTGTGAATATGTGATCTGATTGATGAGAAAGTAGCTACCCGATCCCACGACGAGTGTTTTGGCCCCGCAGGTCTGCAGGCAGTGCAGGACAGACTTGGATTTGATGTTGGAGTTGAGGAAAGCCACCTCACAGCGCAGCTTGCTCAATCCGAACCAAACGCACACGAAGTCGGGCTCGTTGCTCATCCAAAGCGCCACGATGTCACCGTCTTCCAGACTCGCCTCGCTCCTCAGAACGTTAGCAAACTTGTTGCTCCGTCTGTCTACGTCCATGTAGGTGTAAACATCATCCTCGTAAATGATAAACGGCTTGTTGGGAGTCCCTTTAGCCCGGTCAATGAAGCGGTCCAGATAGGTAAGCACTCCGCGCTTCATCTTCGCCATGGTCGCCTTCCCGACCTTTCGGACCTTTAAGTAATACATCAAGTCGTCCCAGAAGAAAGGGTAGAACCACTTTTGGAAAACCCACAGTGCTGCAGCTCCAGCGAACAACGTAGTGAGTGTCAAAACAACCATGTTCGTGCAGAAAACGCTTTGATCATCCGCCGTACGAAGCTGGAACAGCCCTGCATTTAAATGCCATTACGCTCTGTGGCGCATGCGCACTAGCCAATACGACTTTAGACAAAATACGCACACTTATAGAGGCTAGCGGTGCTACTGGCTAGTGCTTGTAAATAGAAGCACCGTTATTTGTCTACAATGTGTTTCTAAACCAATTCTTGACCAATTCCTTTGGATTTTACTCCGTTTACACAGTTTTCCTGTTTCATTTCGGAAGTTTAAATGCTTACACAGTGTGTTAAATCCATAAAGACTAATGAATGACAGGTCATCACGAACCACATTTCATTTAATAAACTTCTTATTTTATTATTGTCTTTCGTTTGTATGTTTTCTAAGACACTAACACTGAGAAGGCATTACATTCAGCTATACAGCCTTGTACACGTGTAATTTCTTTGGGATGTAGATACTCCTAGACCACAAGCGACAGCCATGACTTTTGCAAACAATTGATTTTCACAGGTTTGTTAGTTGTAGGGGAGATGTGTGAAGGTCAGTGATGGCCCTCAGTGGTCCCTCTGATGATTCACACATCATTACATTAGAATACAC
Organism: Parotocinclus spilosoma; assembly: GCA_033117975.1. Classification (NCBI taxonomy): domain Eukaryota; kingdom Metazoa; phylum Chordata; class Actinopteri; order Siluriformes; family Loricariidae; genus Parotocinclus; species Parotocinclus spilosoma. The sequence continues at coordinate 1,748 of JAVSBV010073634.1, forward strand.
ATAATTCACCTGGGTCATTCTCCACTCAGAGGAACCTTTAAGTACAGAGGTTACAAGTTCATGTTAGAAATATCTTATTATAAATGAATAGCTCGTACATTAAAATATCATTTACGGCACAAACTAAAAACGTTGCCCCCAAAACGTTAGATAGCTAGACAGACAATCAATCAATCAATCAAAATGTATTTATATATCTCTTTTTATAATGGAGCATTGTCTCAAAGCAGCTTTATAATCTTAAATGATCTTAAAACATCAATCCCAAATGGAGCAAACCTAGGGCAACAGTGGAAAGGAAAATCCCTGAAAGTACAAGGAAGAAACCAAGACTCAAAAAGGGGACCCGTCCTCCATGGGTGGCCTAGCTGTTAATTAGGTAAATACTTAAAAGTATATTATAGTAATAGTAAAATTAAGTAAGTAATACAATTTAAATCAATATTAATATTTAGTTTAATAATAAACTCAGTAACAAAATATATTTTAAAGCAAAATAGATTATAAAATTAGTCCTCAGTGGGAGGTCCTTGGAGGCACATCATCTCTTGGTGACTAAGTGATAATTACTTACTAATTTAACGGATAACCAGATAATATACTTTATTGATCCCGGAGGAAACTGAACAGCCAGTAGCAGTATTCACAGTACAGCACAATCAAGACAAAAACAAAGAGACAACTATGAATAAAGGTAAAGAATATCTTATTACACTGAGTGAGTTAATAACATTTGTAAATATAAGAAATATGAAAGTCTATCTACACTGCAATATGATTTCACTATGACGCTATGACTATTTCAATATGACGTCAAATGTAATATACAGTTTTGTTCATATCTTCATTTTTTTCCATATATTTTCATATTTTTGAACAATATACACTATTAGGGGACAAAGATGATCATTGTTATTATATCTTTTTTAATTATGGAATGTAATATCCCCTAATTTTTGTGAGCAGTACATTATTGACTACAACATTACTGCCATTACTGCAAAAGCCTATGATTGTTGTAGCAAATTATTAGAATGTTTTCTTATAAACATGGCAAAGACTGGAGACGGGGAGTAAATGAGAGGAGAGTGACGTTTTGGTGCCTGGACATGTCTCCTGATCATAGAGTATAGTTCTGTGTATTTGGCACCATTACCATTTATGTCATTATACCCTTATACCAGTTTTTTTACACAAAGAAATGAATTATTTGCATTATTTATATTTATTTAAAGTGCATTGAATACTAGCTGTTGACAAGCGCTTGTATATCCATGACCTACCATTTATTTAGTCATTATCAACATGAATTATTCGTTCTTTAAGTTCATACATATGCATTACATATTTAATTCTATGTAAGCTTAGTTGTGCCATCATTAGAAAAATGTATAAACATTCTTAAAATGATACAACCAATGTATTCAGAAGTTATTTTTCACTATTTAAGATGGTAAAAAAGACCTGCCTCTGAAGAGACCCGTAGCATTGTAGTGAATCACAGCTCTAGAGACATCTTCTCCTCATGTCTCCATGGGATTGTCCAGGTACTCAGGTTTCCTCCCACATCTGCTGTAGATATAAAGTGTCCTAGTGTGGGTAAGTGCATGTGCCCTGTAAGGGACTGGCACCCTGAATTGTATTCAGTGGGATAAAGAAAATAAATTAACATATCTTTGCACATGCGGCACCATCATATTAAGACTTTAATCAGAAAGGTTCATCCAGTGAACCATCTAAAACCGGTTTTTTAATGGAATGCAAAAATGCCATAGTGAACGGTGGCTAACCACATCCAAACACAGTGCAGGTTTAAACAGGCCAGTTCATGCAAAGTCAATCAAATGTCGTTTATCAATAGCCCACTCTCAGCCGTGCTTACAAAAAGTGCTTGTTAAAAGAGGAAGAAGAAAAAATATAAATAAAATAAAAACATTTGCTGCAAATCACATAGCTTCACGCTTAGTGCACATACACCTTAAACCCGTTCAGAGTTGTACTTTTTCTGCTCCTAAATGTCTATCCAGTAAAATGTTTAGCACTAGAGCAGGGCTTACTTTTAAATTCCAAATAGATCGTTTGCAATGACAGAGCTGAACCACTAGAGGGCAAAAGCGTGAAATATGAACTGATTACGCAGGTTTACATTTAGCCGTTTAGCTTGAACATAAAGATAAACATAATGAACGCTTAAAAAGGACACTATTTAATGTTTTGAAATTGTAACATCACATTAAACTGCACCTAAACCAATCAACCTATACACATAAAACGAAATAAACATTACATCCAACAGCATAGCGTTCATATTCTGACTGACATAATCTTTATTCATATTTTTAAATATAATGATGTCTGGATGTTTGGTTTGGACTGCCAGAAAAGATGTTCCTGAATCAAAAGATTGAGAACGTTGGTAGACGGCCATTTTCAGGTCTCTCCAGAGATGCTCAGTTGGGTTTAGGTCAGGGCTCTGGCTGGGCCAGTTAATAATGGTCACATAGTTGTTCTGAAGCCACTACTTTATTACTTTAGCTGTGTGCTTAGGGTCACTGTCTTGTTGGAAGGTCAACCTTCGACCCAGTCTGAGGTCCTGAGCACTCTGGAAGAGGTTTTCTTCCAGGATATGTCTGTACTGGTTTTGTCCACACATATCGCTTAGAATTAACACCAAAAAGTTCAATCTTCATCTCATCAGACCAGACAATCTTTCATGTGTTTTTTTTGGGCAAATTCTATGCAGGCTTTCATATGTCCTGGGGTCACTCTGCCATAAAGCCCCGACTGGTTGAGGTGCTGCAGTGATAGTTGACTTTTTTGTAGAGTTGTGGAACTTTCTCCCATCTCCCTACTGCATTTCTGGAGCTCAGCCACAGTGATCTTTGGGTTCTTCTTTGCTTCTCTCACCAAACCTCTTCTCCCACGATCGCTCAGTTTGTTTGGATGGCCAGGTCTAGAAAGAGTTCTGATCGTCCCAAACGTCTTCCATTTAAGGATTATGGAGGCCACTGTGCTCTTTGGAACCTTGAGTGCTGCAGATTTTTTTTGTAACTTTGGCCAGATCTGTGTCTTGCCACAATTCTGTCTCTGAGCTCCTTTGGCAGTTCCTAATTAAGTCCAATCAGTTCAATTAAACACAGCTTGACTCCAATGAAGGAGTAGAACCATCTTAAGAAGGATAAGAAGAAATGGACAGCTTGTGAGTTAAATATGAGTCACAGCAAATGGTCTGAATACTTATGACCATGTGATATTTCAGTTTCTCTTTTGTAATACATTTACAGCTATTTCTACGTAAGTTTTTTTTCTGTCAAGATGGGATGCTGAGTGTACATTAATGAGAAATAAAACAAACTGTTTTGATTTTATCAAATGGCTGCAACGAAAAAAAGAGTGAAATATTCAAAGGGGTCTGAATACTTTCTGTACCCACTGTAAGGTTTGATAGACGGTTACCTTTGTAGTGAGATTGTAGACAAAGTTTTATTATGACTCTTAAATGCATCATGTTTATGGGTAACAAGTTACTACAGACTGCTGCATCATCGTATACTCGGTTCTCAGAGTCGGAAAATTGATATATTTCTTAAGCTAATCTAGATTTTCTTCCTTTACTCTTAATCCTCAGTCTGTTAAAGTCTTTGTAGCAATTAATCAGTTTCAAAAAGGTTTTACCTGCATGGTGACATGAGTACCAAGCCCTCTTTCAAAACACAATCTTGTTTTTATTTTAAAATAATTAGCCATTGTTAGGCACATACAGGGCTATAGGGTCAGTTTATTGCTCAATTACTATGAAATTACCAGACTTCAAAACTTAATAACAAAGTAGGTCAAATTGCATTACAAGACGTATGTAGTTAAATAACAAAGCAATTGATATTTCTTTACCCCTCTAACAAACCCCCCCCCCAAAAAAAAACAACTGTACAAATAGACCTTGTGTCAAATTTAAAACCAGATGCTATAACCTACCAAAAAAGAAAGACCACTAGAATAAGAAAGTAATGGTAGAATAGAATAGAATGGTAACAAAACCTGACCTGTTTTATATGAATTAGGTCTGGTTTGTCAGCTGTGGTTGATGATCAGTCAGTCTGTACCTTAAGCAGCTCTTGTTTAAATGCTTCACCTACTGCTGTAACCTTTTTGCACCATGCTGGTGGACCACCAATAATATATTTTTGAGAGTGTTGTTGTATAATATATATCTACGGGCTGCATTTGGCCCTAGGGCCAGACTTTGGACGCCAATGCTATATGGCGTCACATCCTTTATTGCTATTAGTAGCTAATGTCATGAAAATAAGAACTCTTTATCTACTGATTCTGATGTTTACACAGAAAGTAGGCACTCAAAATGCACCTGCAAGAGATTAGAACAGGATTTATAAAGGACACTGTCACAAAAGTACAAAACCGTGCCAACATCTTCTTAAAAAAATGTAAAACAGCAGTTCTTGCCACCATGTAAGCATTTAGCAACTGGCAGACGACCTGGTAATGTCTTAGTTATAAGATACTGGCAAACCAAAGGAAATAACAAAATCCCTCACACATGTAAAACAAGTTTATCCAGCCAAATATGGAAAGATATAGAAAGCAGAGGAAAAATCTCAGACCAGGTATTGAATTGGTGATTCTTATTCCACATCAGGACTGTCAAAGTCGAGAATTTCATTATTAAAACTTCCAATAAGAAATAATTATCATAAATTGTCAAAAACAGAATGGGTACTGTCATTCTGTTTCTCTGATTATGCTGTTGTTCTTAATGTTTGCTAATTGTTTCTTTATTGATGTAACATCTTTATAGGCAAACCAATATATGCTGAGAAATACTCAATATCACTTACATTAAAACACATTTGGTGTCCGTTTTTGTTTTTTTGCTCTTTGTAGAGCTACTTCAGATATAGACAAAATATTGGCTGTCTTTCCATTATTAGAAAGGAGAATGGAATGTTTTAGAGACGGAGTGTTCCTTCAGAGCGACCAAATATAGTCATTTTATGGGTGCAAAGGGTGAGTCAGGGGCAACTGAAATATAAACTGTCTTTTCCACATTCACTTTCAGATTTCTTACAGGACTTCATGCTGGATAAATGGCTAGAATTAGCCTTTCCATTGACAGCTTCTGGGGTAGGATATGGTATCATAGTAGTGTGGATAACAGTTCTATTCCCCATTACAGGATAGGTAATTCATTTCCTGTTAACTTTCTATATTCAAAGTGCATGTAAAAGTTGTTTCATATTTCGAGACTTTAAACTACAGGTAAGCAAAAGTGTGAAAAAAAGTATTGTTAGATAATTCAATAGTTTCAGAAACATATACCAAAAGCATTTGCAGTAACTATTAGAAACAGTATTTGTTTGGGAATGCAAATATTCAGACACCAAAGTTGTTAGACATCATATTTGTTACAATTCTTTTGTTTTGTTTTAAGGAAAGACCTGAGTCATTTATAAATAATGTTTAAAGTTCTTAGTTTTAACGTATGCCAGATTTTTTATTTGATCTTTATGAGACTAATATTACAGTTATTGTGAGTGTTTGAATATTTATTAATGTATAAGTAATTTAAATGAAATAAGAGATTTCATACTTCAGTTATATTTTCTAAAGCGTTTATGTTTCACATAATGTCAACTAAATCATACAAAAATTTGTAAATATAATAGTTTAAACATTTACTTGGATTAATTGCCAAATCATAAAAAAACACAAATAAGAGTCCGATCTGAAAAATACTGTTTTAAATAACTTTTGGCAGGTATTAGTTGTCGTTAAACAATTTATACTGTATTTAGCACATTCACCAATAAAGCATATAAATTATTTTGTGCAAATACGAAGATGTTATAACACATTCTTGACATATCAAGTCTCTGAGCAGTCCAACAGAGGATTATTGCCTGGAACTGTACCCTCTACTTTCTGTACATCACTGATTGGTTCTTTATGGCACTGGGAAGTTGCAGGGTCCGTGTAGATGATGCCAAGTGCTGGTGGTCTCATGGTTTGTGAGATGTTCGGCCTGGTCCTCTTGCCTCTCATCTCTGTCGGACTGTTACTGCAATAGCTTTGGTAATTCAACCTGCAAAATGAGAAAAACTGAAACATGGTGCTTCCCTAAACATCATTAACCATTTTGTATGAAAAGTTAGCCGATGCCTTTATCACGAGAGGCTTTGCTGAAAGACCAAGAGTGGCAGCTTGGTAGAGGTGGGATTTAAATGCTAAGCCACAAGTTGAATTCATTACGTTGCTGAAGTTACTAGTAAATAAAAATGGTTTGAGGCTTACAATTTCTCACCTTTTTTAGCTGTTTAATATTGGCATCTCTTATGGAGGCCAAAAGCTGGTCTCTTGAATTTAGATTTCCACCTCGGCCTCCACTCCGGTCCACAAGCTTTCTCTGTGTCACTGGGGTCAGAGAGTTTTTTAGAACATCAGCATCCAGATTTGGAGGTGGGGGAGGTGGTGGAAGGACCCCAAGAGGTGGAGGTGGACCACAAGTTCCTTTGGGGTTGTTATGGGTCATTTTTGGGAACAGAACAGGAGACGGCTTTGGTGAATTCCTTGGGGAGCCTTTGTTGGAGTTAGAATTTGGGACCTCCAGTAAGCCTTTCTTGTCTACATTTACCTGGGACTGGGCCTGTTTCTGTTCCTGCAAGCGTTTTTGCCTTTGCCGATCCATGTTACGACTAAGGATGTTGGTCATTGTCATGCGTGGACCAGCCAACTCAAAGTGGTAACCAAGTTTCAGGAGGGTTGTATTTTCTTTTAAAATCTTTGTCATCTCCATTTCTGTCTTGCCTCCACAGATGTGCCGCTGGTTGTGGAAGCGGAGCTCAGTTACAGCACAGTTGTACTGCAGTACTTGAACAATGGCCATAATGCCTTTGCTGGTGAGAAGATTAGAATCCAGATTTATACTTGTGATGGTTTTGTTATTGCGTAATGTGCCAGCAATAGCATAGGCTACATGGTCATCTGCACGGCAGTTGGCAAGGGCCAATGTCTTGATATGTGTATTGTTTTTCAGTGCTTCGGCAAACTGTATGAGAGTTTGGATTTTGATGACTTCGGAGTTGTTGACATTGAGCTCAGTCATCCTGGGGTCATTGTTGCGTACTCTCTCTAGATGTTCAGCAAACATGCTAGCTGACTGATCTTCCTCTTCTTCTTCCTTGTTTACATTTTTGGAGTTTCTTTCCGCCACACAGTTCATAGTCATATAATCATCATGGTTAGGATTATAATTTTCATTTTCGATCTTACTTTTCTGTTGGATTTCTCTTCCCTCAAAAGAAGCCATCCTTAGTCTTTCTTGTCCTTTAATAATTTCTTGTGTATTAACAAATTCCTTAGCCTTTACATTCATACTCTCTTTATCTGTACTAATAATATCTTTTCCAACATTTTTCTGAATCACATCTTTATCGTCAAACTTATCTTCTACTTCTTGCTGTTTGTCTATCCGCTCAGTCGTGTCTGCAGTCTTACTTTCACTTGGTTTTTCCTCCAGCCTAGAAATAAACCCCTTTTTCTTGGTTTCATTAATTTCTCCCCTCTCCTGCTTTCCTTGTAATCTGAAGATCATCTCCTTTGTTTTATCACCTGATTCTTTTTTCTGACTTTCCTCTTTTGTATCCCTTACTTTACAGTCTTCCCTTTTGTCTTGAAGCTTGGCTATTAACTCCTTTGTTTTGCAGCTGCTTTCTTTCACCTCTCTTCTTTCTTTGATGACATGCTGCTCTTTTTCCTTGACTGAACTTTTTTTTGGAATCCCATCATCTGGCTTACATAGGCCGGTTTCTGTAGAATCCTGTACGGCCTGTCGTATATGTTCTTTTATGTCCTCCATACTCTTCTCTTGTTCAAAAGTCTCATTTTGTGTAGAAATACTGTGTTGGCTCTGAAATATTCCTTCTTTGCTGATGGTTTTCTCCTGACTTAAGCCCATTTTTCTTAGGTACTCCTGTTTTCGACTTTCCCTTTTGGGCCCACCCTGAAAAAAAGTAAACATCAGCCATTATTTCTTATGGATACACGTTTTGTAAAAGACATTATTGTTAAAATAAGTATTGGCTTAAAAGTAATGCCAGTATGATTACTATTGTATAATTTAGGGTGTGCTAAGAGACATGGCTGAAGTTAGGAGTTAGTGTTTCAATGCTGGCTTCCATTAAAAACTACACTTGAATTTTAATTATGTAATACATAATACATAATAATAAGATCATGCTTAGTGTACTTCAATGTGCGCTCTGGACAAGACTCCTGCTCTTTATTGTGTGCATGTTCTGGCTGAAAGACACTGTCAGAATGCAAACCCAGGTGGTGGTGGGCTAGCATCATATGCTATGTGTGCATTCATATATATATATATATATATATATATATATATATATATATATATATATATATATATAT
>JAVSBV010073655.1:0-10188 GCA_033117975.1 Parotocinclus spilosoma
TTTGTGTAGAATTTTGAGGAAAGAGATTAATTTAATACAATTTGGAATACAGCTGTAACGTAACAAAATGTGGAAAAGTGAAGCGCTGTGAATACTTTCCGGATGCACTTTAGTCAGTGTTCTATGGCCTGTTATACATTGGCAGTCACCTTCACAACTTTTATTCACAGCACACACACTTTTCAATTTCAATGCACTTTCAAATTTCAGAATTTCAATGCACAAAATGTCAGAACAAGTAAAATAGTACATTAATACTGCAGTTATCATAGTTAGCTATATAAAATGCTTCAAAGTCAATGCTGATGTTTGTGTATTTCCACTGTTGATTTGAAAATAATATTGGTAATGAACCACAGTTGGACACCATGCATTTAGTAACATGCATACAGTGTAAATATGGGACAAACCATTCCATACTGTCTGTATTGTGTAACCTGTATTGCCATCTGGCTTGATTTAACATTAACTCACATAAAATTAATTATAAAGTCATTCTTGTTTGCAGATATATTTACAGCCCAAGTTTTCTATATTTGAACCTTAACATTTGGTTCAAGCAAAAATAAGATGTAAAAATAAGAAAAAAATTCTTCAAACTGTCTGTTTATCCATCACTTCCACCAGCTATGCTAAGATGGCGACTGACCTGAAAATTTATCAGTCCACTCTGATTGATAAAGGTTTTTATGGAATTTCTGAACATTGAGCAGGAGAAGCAATAGATGAGAGGATCCAGAACACTATTTAGGTATGTGAACCCAAGGCACATGGTGAACATCTGAGCAGTCAGTTTGTAAGCATCACAGTATTCCTTGCCCAGTTTTTTCAGATGAAGTGCAATCAGTCCTGTGGCAACTCCGGGTAAGAAACAAATGACGAAGACCCCAACAATGACCAGTACAGTGCGACTAGCTCTTTGCACATTCTTTTTTTTGTGACGGTGGCGTAAGTTGCAAAAAATTCGGAATGAGCAGAATATTAGGAGGATTAGAGGAAGGAAGAACTCTGCAACATATAGCAGTTTATTCAGCTCAATAGTGAATTTCAATAGTGTATAATGGGTCTCAGTATTGAAGCTCCGGCAAAGAGAGATATTATTATTCTCTTCAAGAAGATTAATAGTCAGCATAGGGAAACGCAAAAGAAATACCACAATCCAAATAATACTAGCAATCATACCAGCTTGCCGTGAGCTGATGAGGTTTATTTTATGATGCGGATGAACTATTTTGAAGTATCGATCTACAGCGACTGCTGACATAAAACCAATGCTTGCCGATCTGTTGATTGCAAGCATGAACAGGTTTATCCGACACCAAGCTCCACCAAACAGCCAGTTTTCAGAGTGCAGATAGGCATCAATACGGAATGGCAAGCTCACCAGGAGGAAGAAATCAGCCAGCATTAGGTTAAAGAGAAATACGATGTTGGGTCGCCAAAACCGAAGGCAACGGCAGAAGATATACAGCGCACTCAAGTTTCCTGGGATTCCAAGCAGCAGCTCGGTGATGAGGACAGGGGGAAGAATGGAGGCTGTCAGATGCTGAGCTGTCACTTTGCAGTCTTCACTTGCATTGGATAGCGTAATATTAACAGGTGACATTTCCAAACAGACTTTGATAAGCACTTGTGCCACTGCTTGTGTTTGCAAGTGTAAGAGTGGTTTCCTCTTTTGTAGTTCAGCTGAAACGCTGATCTGTCAAAGTAGAAACGGGAAATTGTGAAAGAGCAACTGCGTGAAATGTTCTCTCTGGACTGAATTTAGTCCAAAACAATTTTCAATAGGGTCTTATATAACATATTTAAGACACTGACAGGTAAATAGCTAAATCAATATTCTGAAATAATTTTACATTTTCATCTCAATGATAATAAGGCAGTACAAATATCATTGTAATAAACCCATCAAACTTTACATCCTGTGCCCTCAACACAATGGCAAAAGCAATACTACATTTAAAAATGTATGCCAAACATTTTTACTTAGAGAAACAGGTGACCTTATGATTGGGTTTTTACAAGTTTACACACCATACTGCACCTTAGATCCCTAAGAACATATGTTACCATAGGGCAGATCCAATATAATGTGGCATAAGCAGGCATAATCATCTTTTTTATATAGAAAATGTCTTATAATTTAGTAGAAAATAATGTGATTTCATGTACTCACCTGAGATCAATAGTAGATACTGTGGAGTTAAGTATTCTCTTCGTGTACATAAATGCAATGAGTGCAGAAAGCCAAATCTTGCAGACAGATTACTTTTAGGCATGTTCCCTCCCCTTTACGTCAGAATTAAAAAAAATTACATCGACTGAGAGATTACTAAGCATGTAAGGATATGAACCACACTTAAATTCACAGCTTGTGATTGTAGAAAATGATCATTAAAAAAGTTACAATCCAGATTTCCACATAAGAACATGTAAACATCAGCACTGTGATTGGTTTATATGACCTGGCTAATTACTGTATATATATATAGCTGTGAATGACCCTACAAAAAAATATGAAAGCATGAATTATTTTTTGGGAAAATTATCAGCTTGAAACATAATACAGCAACAATATGTGTTGGTTTGAATGGCATAAAGAATTTACTTGACCTTTATACTGCTCTGCTAAAGCAAGGTTGTGCAGATTTCTAATTTATATTTAAAAATGATCATACATTAACATCTAGCAGGCAGTAACAACTAGTCTCACAACGGCACTCCACATCACTAAGATGGTGGTAAATTACCCTTTATATGCCAGTTTGTGTATTATTATAGCATTATGAACTTAAAGCATTTTATATATAAACATCCTGAAAGTATATATGCTAATCTATTTAACTTAAAACTAGTAAAGTAAAACTAGTTAAATAGTTAAGCTTCAGCAATTTATTGACCATAATGCACAGGAACTTGATTTTTTTTAAAGTGAGAAACCACAAGATGTGGCAATGACTAATGAAATGAGCCACAGGGTACTTTATGAGGAAGAGATAAAATCATCAAAATGATAAACAGAAACACTTCTCATAGAAAAATGAAAAACCAAAAATAAATAAACAACATGACTACACAATCAAATAAGGATACAGATAGATTTCAAATAGTTAAATTAAAACATGATTCCATAAATAAAAGTGCTGCTTTTATTAGGTACACAGTTGTTTCTACACTCATTGTCTAGTAGTTTAGTGATTCCAATTACCATAGTGATGCACTCTACTGTAGTTATACAGTCACAGACTATAGTCTCCACATGCTTGGTTTGTCCCCTTAACAGAGATCAGGTACTATTTTGGTGGTAGATCATTCTTAGCACTGCTCTGACACTGATACAGTGGTGGTGGTGTGTGTTGTGCTGGTATGAGTGGATTAGGCAAAGTAATGCTACTGGAGTTTTAAAACATTTTAATATCACCCTTAAACTAAAAATAGTCCACCTATCAAATCTTTAGCCACCAGCATCCTTAAACAGCATCTTGTGAGCACTGATTAGAGGATGACTAACACAAACTGTTCAACAACAGATGAGTTTCTGATTTTACATCAACAAGGATAAGCAATATGGTAGATCAATCTCAGAGTGCATGCTGAGTGAACACAGTGTTTAAAAATGCACTATTTGTTAGGGTTCCTACCTTCCCCCGGTGCGTTTGGTTGTCCTCATCGGTCGCCATTACAGAGCCATCGATGGGGTGGCCTTTTGTGTCTTATTCACACTCGTGCTATAAGCGCGCACTGAGCTTTTATGCTCGCCTTTTTGCGCTTTAGCCACTTCTGCGATTTCTTGGCCCTCTCATGCTGCGTGTGCGTTAGAGCTCACGCTCGCCCTCTGGCGCTGCAGCGTCCTCTGCACACTTTAGAGCCGCTACCTGGTAATGCGTTAGAAGTATACGCTCCGGCGCTTATGCACCATCTGTAGTCTGACTCTAGTCGGCTGCTGATTCGAGATATGCCCCGGCTAGAGTAGCCACTGGGTAAAACACGCGCTCTATAAGACGTATACCGGTTAGGCTTTCATATAATTGCATGCACATTAGAGCATGCAATTATATGAAAGCCTAACCGGGATACGTCTTATAGAGCGCGTGTTTACCCAGTGGCTACTCTAGCCGGGGCATATCTCGAATCAGCAGCCGTGACGCTTTGGCGTCCTCTCGCAAGAAGTTCACTCGTTGCTCCCACTTGGGACGCAACCTCGGCAGGCCCCTTTATCCTTTCGGTTTTATTATGTTAGGAGCATTACGCTCCGCTCTTCATCCCTTTTCAGTTGTTCTATATTATTTCTCCATTATTATTATACGTCATGGGATATGTTAATCCTGCATAATTGGGTCCTAAATAAAAATCACCACATCTTTTCACCGATCCATTCATAATGTACCAGCAAAACACACCACTGCCACATCAGTGTCACTGCTGTGCTTAGAATGACCCACCACCCAAAGGGTAGCTGCTCAAATAGACAATTAATGTAGAAACAAGGTACCTAACAAACTGATTAGTGTAACTACGAGAACAAGCTGAAATATGTTTTTTAACTACAGGAAGAGATGTAAGAGCCACATCATATATTCATGGCTCTCCTCTCACCCTTTTCTCTTTCCACATCAGACTGTTAAATTATATACAGCTGTGGCCAAACGTTTTGAAAATGGCAATTATTTTAATGATAATTTCACTAAGTATCTCGTTGGAAGCTTTCTATCGTTAATCATGGTTACCTCCAAGGAAACATGTGCAGTCATCATTGTACTGCATCAAAAGGGTTTCACAGGCAAGGACACTACTGTACAGTATATAGCGTACAGTGAGATGAAGGCTTTTGTAGGATCACCTGGTGAACCCCTTCAGACTGTTTGGGATATCTTAAAAATTATTGTCCAGAGACGAAAAGGTTAGATCACAATGCATGCCAATGCAAATGAGAATAACGAGGTTGCCCAAGAAGCAAGAATTGTGGCAAGGCACAGATCTGGCCATGGTTACAAAAAATCTGCAGCATTCAAGGTTCCTAAGAGCACAGTGGCATCCTTAAATGGAAGAAGTTTGGGACGACCAGAACTCTTCCTAGACCTGGTTGTCCAGCCAAACTGAGCAATCGTGGGTGAAGAGCCAAAGATCAATAATAGTGCATGCTACAACCACTAAAAGACACAAGTAAATGTAAAACCAGGAGAGGCCAGCAAGGGGATGTGTGAGGTGTGAAGCAAATGTGGAACCATACAGATATTGAATATTGATAATGATGGACAATGGCAGGTAAGAAAAATCACCCCACATTAAATAGAGCAAGGCTCAAAAGTGCTGCAGAGTGAACTACAGAGGGATACCATACATGTTGGCTGGCTATTGCAGATTTTTTAGAACCACAGCTTTTAGTGCCAGTTTCATGTATACAGTATCCAGCCAAACTGAGCAATCGTGGGTGAAGAGCCTTGGTGAGAGAGGTAAAGAAGAAGCCAAAGATCACTGTGGCTGAGCTCCAGAGATGCAGTAGGGAGATAGGAGAAAGTTCCTCTACCAAAGGTTCACCTTCCAGCAAGACAATGACACTAAGCACACAGCTAAAATAACAAAGGAGTGGCTTCGGAACAACTCTGTGACCATTCATGACTGGCCCAGCCAGAGTCTCTCTGGAGAGATCTATCGACGTTCACCATCCAACCTGACGGAACTGGAGAGGATCTGCAAAGAAGAATGGCAGAGAATCCCCAAATCAAGGTGTGAAAAACTTGTTGCATGATTGCCAAATAAAACTCATGGCGGTACTAGCACAAAAGGGTGTTTCTACTAAATACTGAGCTAAGGGTCTGAATACTTATGACCATGTGATATTTCATTTTCTGGGATAATACTATTTTGGCAACAAAATACATGGGTGAACCACTGACTGAAAACAACCTGAAACAACCTGACTGAAGACAAGGCAGACGCCAACAGTCAGATGCGTACATCTCCGCTGGTTGAGCACACATGTACCCTTAACAATGCACAAACATATAGCATGTGCCAGTTGGCAGCTATGCAAAGTTTTACATCAACAATTAACAGGTCAGTTGCCTCTGCTGAAAAACGTTGGACACGTCCAGGTAGCTGCACTATTGAAATAGCAGTTATACCAGATTTAGTTAGTTCTGACCCTACAATGTTTTATTTTTATTCAGTCTATCCTCTATAAATCTAACAATAAAAGATTGATAATGGAACTGTGTTATATTTATAATAATACAAAGGTTTGACCTATAACATGAGATACTTGCTCTAATCTTACGACCACATTACAGCAATATAAAATCAGGATATAATAGGAACCTTGACTGTATAATCCCTTAACTGAAAATATAATAAGTGGAAGCATACATATCACAATAATCACAATAAAAAAGTATAAAACATAAATGACATGAAATACCAATAACCCCATGCTGGTAATTGGATAATAGTTACGAAACAGTAAAAATACCAATCACAGTGTCCAGGTATTTTCACTTACTTATAATCGCTACAAATGAACTAGAGTTGGACTTTTAAAGAGCCATAACACTAGTAGACAGTGGAAATAATCAAACATGAGCTTTAAAATAAAATAATAAAAAGTCCTGTCCCTTGGCGGAGGTTACCTCACGATCCTCCATTTTAATTCAAGTAAACAGAATGTTCTAAATGTACCTTTGATTGGTTAGTGTACAGGCAGTGTGCTGATTGGTTCGTGGGTGGACATCGTGCTGATTGACCAGTGCACGGGCAGTGTGCTAATTGGTTAGTGGGTGGGCAGAAGGCTGAATCGCTAGTGCGTGAGCAGAGTGATGATTTTCTAGTGTGCGAGCAGAGTGCTGATTGGTTAGTAGGTGGACAACATGCTGATTGACTAGTGCATGGCCAGTGTGCTAAGTGGCTAGTGGGTGGGCAGCGTGATGATTTTCTAGTGCCTGTGCAGTGTGCTAATTGGCTAGAGTGCGGGCAGAGTGCTGATTGGCTAGTGGCTGGGCATGATGATTTAGTGCGGCATAAAAACGGCCAAAATTGCATGCTTGTGAGCTTGCAAATTAAGTTTGCATGGAAATAGAGGAAGTTTGTGTGTTCGTATCTCAGATTCATGAAAATGTATGTTAAATTTGCCTGCAAAAATTTTAATTACACATACACAAAATATTTTTACAGCAACAAAATCTTTTTAAGCATGTGCAATTTTTTATGTAATTGTAAATCTTTATTACACACAAACATGAAATTGTCAGATTTCTTTAAGCTCAAACTTTTGGATATGTGCATTACATTTTTAACATGCACACAAAATGTGATATAGACCTGCAAATATTGATATGAAAATATTTGTGAACATAATTTCACATGCTCACTATTTTTTTTTTACCCTAAACTGACTCCATAACTAACCTGCAGGTAAAAACTGTTCTTCAGAGTGAGTGAAAAAGAAAGTAAAAATGTAATAAGAAAGATATCTGATAAGCAAAGCCCTGAAGTGCAAAACAAATAAACAAGAATGCAGCAGTGTGGTTGCCTCAACGCTGCAGCATCTCCAGTTCAATCAAAGCCTTGGACTCTCTGTGTAGTTTGTACATCCTGTTGGTGTCTGTGTGAGTTACTAAAGGTGTTTATTCCCACAGTCCAAAGACATGTCTTTTAGTAACGGACGTTTCTCAGTGTGAGTGTGTTTGAGTGGGTATGCACTATGATGCATTTGTGCTCAATCTAGAGTTGTTCCTGCCTTGCACCCAGTGCATCTAGATAGGCAATAATAGTGCATGCTACAACCACTAAAATACACAAGTAAAAGTAGAACCAGGAAAGGCCAGCAAGGGGATATGTGATGTGTCGCAGCTTTCAGTGCCAGTTTCATGTATACAGTGTTACAAGATGTGGTGGTTTTTGGTAGGAATCAAGGATACGGAATAGACGAAATCCCACAACCTATAATAATGGGGGAATTATATAGAAAAACTAAAAGAGAACAAAGAGCGGCACAAAAGGCCCCTGAACACAAAAAAAAAGCCTAAAGGATGAAATGGCGGCCACTGTGTTGCTTCCTGACTAGGAGCAACTCGCAAACTGATTGCGAGAGGGCGCCGAAGCGCCAATAGGGCAGGTGTGCAGAGAGCACGATTTGGGACGTCTCCCAAGTGGCGAGGCATGGAGGTAGCTCGGACGCACCAGAAGGCGAAGGTGAGCTCGGATGCGCATGTAGCATGGGAAAGCCATGCCGGGGCGCGTATAATTCAAATGCGCAGCGAGGTGGCCACTCTAGCCGGGGTGTGTCTCATTACGAGAGGGCAGCCAACTAGAGTGATGCTCAAGAGAGCGCAGAGGGTGCCGGGAAGCCATGCTGGGGCACGTATAATTCAAACACGTAGCCGGGTGGCCACTCTAGCCCGGGCGTGTCTCATTTCAAGAGGGGAGCCGACTAGAGTGAGGCTCAAAAGAGCACAAAAGGCACCAAACCGTGAGCCCGGGCACACGTTGTTACGAGATGTGGTGGTGTTTTTATTCAGGGCCCAAGTATGCGGGATAAGCATATCTCGCATCGTATAATAATGGGGAAATAATATAGAAAAACTAAAAAGGGATAAAGAGCGGAGTGTCAGACTCCTAACATTATGAAACCTAAAGGATAAAGGGGCGTGCCGAGGTTGCGTCCCAAGCGGGAGCAACGTGCGACCTAGTCGCGAGAGGACGCCAAAGCGTCCGTCGGGGCAAGCGTGCATAAAGCACGATTGGGACGTCTCTTAAATGGCAAGGCACGGAGGTAGTCCAAACGCCAGGGAGCGAAAGTGAGCTCGAAAGTGCATGCGGTACTAAAAAAACAAAACCGGGATACGCCTTATAGAGTGCGTCTTTACCCAGTGGTTACTCTAGTCGGATCACACCTCGAGCCAGCCTCCAACTGGAGTCCGACTCAATAGAGTGCAAGAGCGCCGACAGTGTCCTTCTGACACAGAACCCGGTTGCTGCTGTGATGAGTGGAAATGGACGCTGCAGCACCATAAGGCGAGCGTGAGCGCTAACACATGCAACGCGAGGGGGCGAAGAAATCGCGGAAGTGGCTAAAGCACAAAAAGGCAAGCATATAAGCTCAGGGCGCGCTTATAGCACGAGTGTGAATAACACAGGGAAGGCGCGAAGCGCCAGAACACAATAATAAACCCAAATAGAGGGCGAGCGTGAGCTCTGAAACGAAAAAGCCAGACCGGGAGTGCCCTATTCAGCTATTCAGAACAAACCCCCCGCTGGAGTGAGGCTAGGTAGGTGCCAACGACCGAAGAGCACGAGCTCTGACCGTGCGAGGACACGGGTACGGAACAGGAAAACCCTCAAAGTGCCCCTAACAAACTAAGTAAATTGAGGGTTACCCGCTCACACCAGTCTACCGGCCCCAACAAGCCCCCAGACCCCACCACCATCTCTAAGGAACGCAGAAGGGCGCCGGTGGTCAGACACGCGAACGGAACGGAGATGGAATCCCGAGAGAATAATGATGACCTGGCCTCGAACAGCGCCAAAAACCACGCCTTTATAGGACGCAAAGCAGCCGTTTGGGTTCTGGACAAAATTAAGATGGTGGATATAAAGCCATCCCACCGATGGCTCTCTGATGGCGACCGGTGAGGACGGCCAAACGCACCAGGGGAAGGTAGAAACCCTAACACACGTGTGGCGCAAGTAAGCCAAGCCGAAATGTGTCCCATTCAGGACAAGCAGCCAGCTGGAGTGAGGCTTGTTGGGTGCCGATGACTGAGAAGTGTGAACTCAGGCGTGCAAGGAGTGCACGAGCACAAGACGGGAGACCCTCAAAGTGCCCCTAAAAATACTAAATACCTCGTGGGTTCCCCCGTACGTGTCCATCGGCACTAAAAGCCCCCGTAACGTAACCACTATCCCTAAAGGTGTGTGTAATGGAAACGAGCTGGCCCCGAACAGCGCTAAAACCTAAATTGCAAGAGAAGCAGCTGTTCAAAATCAGGTCATAATTTGGACACTGGATATAAACCGCCTCACTGATAGCTCTGTGTCAGGCCTAGCTCTACTAAGAGGACAGGAGACGGAGATGCAGAACAATGGGTGTTTATTTTTCAGTGATAAGCACAAGCAATGAAGTGTGATGGGAGGCGAGAGGCAGGAGGAGCAATGGGGTGATGCTGCTGCAGTACGGGGTTCGAGACAGGTAAC
>JAVSBV010073666.1:0-23448 GCA_033117975.1 Parotocinclus spilosoma
ATTGAAATTATATAGTGAGTCCGAAAACTACAACATTAAGAAGGTAATACATTCTACAAAAGAGACATGACCGACGCAATAAAGAAGGTTCAGCTTAAATCCTCAAAAGTACGCTTCACACAACTAAGAAATGTGTAACATGTAAGCTTTGCACAAGTGATGTAACTTGGCACTGAAGCAAACGGTGATGATACAGAACCTTAAACGGAACTGGCCTAACATAACGCGGTTTATGCTGTTTTATGCTTGTTAACTGGATAATGACAGTGATGGAGTACGTGTGTGTTACTTTTAATTTAAGTTTAATTAGCTTAAGCAGTGTTTATATGCTTAATAAATAAATATAACTTGTACACAGTTGTGGTAATTAATGATTAAGCTTAAGTTTTAAGTTTTAATTTTTTTAATTTAAGTATAAATGGAGACACTACACTGTATAGGCAGGATCAATTGTATTTAGACAGAGATTAAAGTAACATATTCGAGCTACTCAAATTTGTGTAATTAGGTATTTACACACTGTTACGTATTGTGCCAATGTGTGCATATCTCGTAGCTTTTGCACTTTTGTTACTTACTTGTTTTAACCTAATGCTGTAAATAAAACGTTTTTTTGACCTGTTTAAATTGATCTATCTATACTCATGCTATACTGTCTTTCTCATTTCAGAAAACAGCAGTTTTAAGTCTTATTTAATTTAATCTGTTATTATTTAATAATTGTAAGCACTTAGTGTCTCTGTTATACGGTGCTCTATTTCCGATTAAAGACATGGGAAATCTTTTTTTAAATATCCGATTCATCGATTCATCGAAAAAATAATCGACTGATTCATCGATTATTAAAATAATCGTTAGTTGCAGCCCTTCCCCGATGTATTTAGTATTTTTAGGGGCACTTTGAGGGTCTCCTGTCCCGTGCTCGTGCGCTCCTCGCACGCCTGAGTTCATGCTTCCCTGTCGTCGGCACCCAACGAGCGTTACTCCAGCTGGCTGCTAGTCCTGAATGGGACGCGCCCCGGCTTGGCTTACTCGCGCCACACGTGCGTCCGTCCACACCCTTACTCTAGTCGGCTGCTCTCTCCAAATGAGACACGCCCCAGCTAGAGTGGTCACCCGGCTGAGCATTTGAATTATACGCACCCCGGCATGGCTTCCCAGCGCTCCGGCACCCTCTGCGCTCTCTTGAGCCTCACTCTAGTCGGCTGCCCTCTCGTAATGAGACACGCCCCAGCTAGAGTGGCCGCCCAGCGGCGTGCCCGGGCAAGGCTTTCCCGCTCTACATGCGCGTTTGAGCTCACGCTTGCCCTCTGCCGTTCGGACTACCTTCGTGTCTCGCCACTTGGGAGACGTCTCAAATCGTGCTCTCTGCACGCTTGCCCCTTTGGCGCTTCGGCGCGCTCTCACGATCAGTTCACGCATTGCTCCCAGCCAGGACGCAACACAAGCGGCGCGCCATTTCATCCTTTTGTTTTGTTGTGTTCAGGAGCCCATCGCTCCGCTCTTAATCCCCTTTTAGTTTTTCTATATTATTTTCCCATTATCATTATATGTCGTGGGATTTAATCTATCCCGCATCCTTGGGTCCTACCACCAACCCCCACATCTCGTAACACATGGAAAAGGTTACAAAACCATCTGTGAAAATTTGGGACCACACCAATCCATAGTCAGACAGATTGTGTACCATCGAGTGGTTGAACAACAACAGTTCAATAGTCTGTGAGGTCACAAAGGAAATCAAAGTTCTTAGTAATCAAAGACTTTTCCCACATTGGTTAAAGTCAATGTTCATGAGTCTACCATCAGGAGACACTAAACAATAATAGTGTACATGGCAAGGTTACAACAAAAACGCCATTGCTCACCAAAAGAACATTGCTGCCCTTCATGCGGAATGTGGAAAACCTGCAAGATAGTGGACACTTTTCATGGATGGATGAGTCCAAAATCTAACTTTTTTGTTTAGATACCAAATTGTATATTCAAAGAAAAGCTCATTCTAAATTTTAGTATATGAACCATATCTCAATTGTGAAATGTTGGTGGCAGTGGTGGTGTCAAGGACAGGGCCCTTTTTTGATGCATCTGTACCAGGACAACGTATCATAATTAATTCATTTTGATTCATACCAGCAAGTTCAAAAGGAAAATGTCTGGACATCTGCATATGAACAAAATCTCAAGTCTGCAACCGTAAGGCTATAGTCACACAACAGACACTTTGATCCAAATCCAATATTCTGACTGGATCTTTTTAGGACGTTCACACCATTTTTAGCAGGATCTATATGAAACATTTCTCTAAACAGTCAGAAAATTGTGTCATGTGACCCACTTGCCCAGAGGTAAACAAATCAAAATAGATCAAACAAAAACAGGCAGTTCTTTAATGGGCATGTTGAAACCGGCATGTTTTTTCAGTCAATTCTTAGATTTGTGTTTTTAAATTTATTTTAGTTTATTTATTCTTCACATTTAGTATTTCTTTAAACACTGCAGAAATTTCTGTAGGAGATAATTCAGACATGGAGCAGTTATGATATGTGTCTTTTCATTTTATTTGCATTGAGACAGCACCCCAAATATTTATGAGGTATGTTACTTTGCGAGTCCACCACTCAAAAATTCCCTCAATGCTGTCATCATCTCCTCAATGTACATTTATGGCAACTGGCCAATTGGAGTGACCTTAAGTCACGTTAATTCGGTTTCGGAGCTCTCTTCTCAGCTAGGTCACTTGGCAACGCATCGTGTATATATCTGATCTAGGATCCCATATGAAAGAGGCTCAGGTCACATTTCAAAAGAACAGATTTGCATATGTGCACAGCGCTGAGCTGTGTCATATTAAAAATTAAGATGTGTGCCACTTCAGCCTGGTAATGTGAGCATAGTTTAACTATTCAAGTTGTTCTATCAAAAACGGTTAAATATCATGACTAAATGGGTAAAGAAGAAAATGGCCAAATCAAAGTCCTGACCTTTTAGTGCAGTAGAAATGTTGTGAAAGAACCCAAAGCGAGATGTTCATGTTTGGACACCTACCAATATCCCTGGATTGACGCTGTTCTGTAAGGAGGAAGGGGCTATGTTCCACCAAGCTGATGTTCAGGACTGATTGTTAGTTAATAGAAACATTTAGTTGCAATTATTGCTGCACAACAGGACAATGCCAGCTAGGTTCCCATACTTTAGTCATTTACAGATGTGTAATATTTGATCTTTTTCCTCAGTAAATAAATAACCAAATATAATTTTTATTTTATTTGTTTAACTGGATTTATTTATCTTTACTTTTATGAAAAGTGTGTAAAGCTTTACACATTTCAAGCACAGATGTAGAACAAACATTCATATAATCAGTGCCCAATTATTATTTTGCAAATAGATTACATCTGATGTAAAAACTGTAGAGCTGAAGAATGAAGTTGTATTTTGTCAGGAAACTGCAAGTAAATTATAGTGTTATTTTATACCTTGAACAGACCAAGCTTTGTGGACCGCTTTGATGTTTGGTGTCCCCCTGAGGGGGATCAAAACCAGATTTGGAACCATGGGACTAGAGTATTCAGACCAAATGTGAAAACAGCCTGAACGGTTGTTCAACCTAGCATTTGTATAACAATAACATTGCAATAACATAACAATAATAATAAACCATCAGACATATGTTATCTCCACTCTCCTTCTGTTTCTTGCATGCCAGCATGTTTCATTCACACACCACCTAAATATATATGTTATCAACATTTATCAGATACTGTGCAATGAACTCTGAGAGAAAGAGTACATAGTAATCTTCTGCCAGGATTGACTGAATGTGGTTTATTTTAATTGTTTAGTTGACCTTTGAGCATTTTAACTGTTCAAACTGTTCACCGCAATACCAAATATATTGCTCACAAAAATGAGGGGAATTCAAAAGAAATATCTCCCGTTAAAATATCCCCTAATTTTTGTGAGCAGTGTAATTTCTATTGCTTTTCAGTGTGTTTACATAAAGCACTGCTTGTATGAATGCTTTCTATCTGATTTCAGATTCCTGTGTACAGTTTCACTTTAAAGTTGTGAACAGCTTAGAATTTTTATATTTCTGCACACATATTACCTTGCCAGAAGCCATACTTAAAGTAGGTCTGCTCAGCAATCGAAAATGATGCTTTACCAATTGAGCAAACCCAGTTCATATATAGCCAGTGGTACCTGAGAGATCGATAACGGTCCAGTGTGAGGATAGAAGCCGGAAAAAGCCGAAAGGGGCCAATGGTCTAATGGCACAGTAAAACAGACCACAGAGAAGCCAAGGTTTAGGTGCTTGAACGACAAAAGAATAGCTAGTTCTGGGTTTAACCCCACTGTCCCCGACCCCGGCTCCTGCATTTGCTTCATGCAGTCCAGTGGTGCTTTATCACAATATTGTATCATTATAATATTTATATGTTGATAGCATAATGCAAAAGTTTGGGCACTCCATATAAAGTGACATCTTTTGTTGATTTTGATAATAAACAGAATATGTTTAACCCAACATATTTCTGCACCTTTTAATGCATAGATAATTGTTAAGCACAAAATGTATAGTTTGTGCTCCTTTCCTATTGATACACTACTGTTTTTAAAACGTGTTAGAACCTGGTAATGGCTTTTTAAAAATACATTTTGTTCCGGAGTTGCTGGTAGTATCGTTTCATTCAGCAAATCAGCAAAGCATTTCATTTGACCTGCAAATCTAAAATATTTTTAGAAGATCACAGTTTCAGTAAATTTCTTATACAGCATACGAGTCTAAAATGACATCATTACACACTTTGTAACAGAATACCATATCCTACCAAGTGAAACAAGAGTAATTTGAGTGATATTATCTTTGATTTGCTGTATCACTTTAGTGTCTGCTTGCCCAATTTCATGTTTATTTGTCGGTTTAGCAGACTTCAGAGAGCACAAGTGACAACTAGGGCAAATAGAGTAAAAATCACTGATGGTTAAGAAAAAAGGAGTTATCATAGGCTTTTTAAAAATATTTGCACACTGTGTAACTGTGTTTCTGCTGATACCGCTTTACTCTCTGACACCATTTCCAGTCTGGCATCATCTTCCAGACAACCACATTATCCATAAAAAATCATAATGGCAACAGAGTTAATCACATCATCAGTCTTTGTTGCCTGCTGGTGTGCCATCTCTGAAGCCTTCCATGGCATAGATGATTGGGGCCTAGATCATAAAGACAGAATGTAATGTTTGCTTTGTGTTTCACACCTGCGCCATGTGCCTCAGATGTAAAGAACACCAATAAATCTGTCTACACTGCAGCAGACTTGAAGGTGGCAGGGGTAGGCAAAGTGTTCTTAAATTAATGTCACATTATTCTCCACTTTCCATTCTATAATGTACTATAAAAATACCACTATAGTCTGTCACAGACTATTGTTTTTTTTTTATATTAAATAAACTAGTATGCTATCTTTAAAGTAGTAAAAATTAATCTGCATGTGTTTGCATTCATAAGCACTACAAATAGCAAAAAGAAAAATAAATAAAATAAAATACAAATAGTTGCTCAGAGACATTAGCTAATCTTTCTTAGTTACTGGGCAAATGATATAGACACCTAGACTCACACAACCACACAAAGTGTTGTTATTCTGTTATTGTGGGGCCATAATATTACTGCAGCCTGTTAATGTTTCATTTATTCTTATCCTCACTAACCTAAGGCAAATGTTTAGACTTTCTTGGTTTTCCAAAAGAAAGTTGCAATTTTTGTACAATTAATTTGTATCTAATTCTTAAAGCTTTCCTGTGGGGATATTTGCTCCACAAAATGAAACTTTATAACCCCACTACTCCAACATTTAAAATGTTAAAATGTGTGGAACTATTTGTTAACCTTGTTGAAATTAAATCATGAAAAAATCACGCGAAAAGGAAAACCTGAATGGAAAAAAAATCAATATTTGGAAAAAAACACC
Source organism: Parotocinclus spilosoma (assembly GCA_033117975.1). Lineage (NCBI taxonomy): Eukaryota > Metazoa > Chordata > Actinopteri > Siluriformes > Loricariidae > Parotocinclus > Parotocinclus spilosoma. The sequence goes on from JAVSBV010073666.1 coordinate 5,979, forward strand.
CAAGTATCGCAAAAATACCTGCAACAGAAATAGAATAGTTTTTTCAGACCAAAAATAAAATTTCATTACATTTAAATACGATTTAATAGTCAACCTGAATAAATGAATGAGGTGGGATGTGTTTGCAGCCACTGGCGAACTAACCCATGCACATTTCAAGATTATAAATGGCTCTAAAGATTATTTCACTACAAAAAAAGTTAAATTCCTCCATTCTTGTTTGATTTAATGCCACCCCTAATCGTTTTGGTATATCATATATAGTTCATCCGCATAATTGTAGTGCATGAAAACATGATTTAATTAATATTTTCTTCTGCCAAACATGTCAACATTTAAGCGGTTGGACTATTATAACAAACAAATTAACAATCACAGTTTTATTTAAAAACTACCAATTAAAACAGAGGTTTTTGAACCTGTGATGCGGTACTACTATATACATTTCCAAACACACGTTAGTTCCCAGAGATGGGATTTATGGCTCTTTGAAGCGAGCTGGTCCTTGAGGAACCATTTCCATTTTCCAAGAGTTGTTGCAATGACCGGATCATTCTTATATTTATTTATATTTTTGAATTCAACCAGAGGGCACTCGTGTTTCATCTTTTACATGTTTTTCACATTGCACCAATATTTACTCTTTTGGTGGGAATTCTTAAATAATGATTAGCATTTTATTTTGGTTTTCATTGTAAATATTCCATAAGGTGGCACCATAGCCACTTGCTTTAACAACGAGATCACTATTTTGAATTTTCCCTTACCATGAAACTAGGCAGGCTACATGAAAAACAAGTTTACAGTGGAATTAAAAATACACATGCAGGCTGTGTGGGCAATTTGCATACAAAACGTCTCTCAAACGGTTAACAACTGCAAACTGGTTTTCATTGTTCGCTTCTCTAGCAGTGGCATTAACTCTAGTTCTCTTGACAAGTTGGTTTGTGCTATCTCTTTCTATCTGTTATCCGTCCTGTTACTTAAAAACCCACACAGCCTTTATAAAGACTATCCCCCATATCGGCCCCATGTTATTACTGTTATTTTTTAAGTGCTAGACGAGCACTTAGTGTACTACCCCTCTGCTGCAACACAACACACGTGACTACACACTACACGCACGCACCCACTCATTCACAAAGGACTACAATCACCAAGTCATAAAATGAAATCTGCATTGCCTGCAAATTTTTTTATTGTTTAATAAATGTGTTGCTCATATCCGTATTCATGATGTGTAAACCGTGCTTCGCCGAGGTGTTTCTGACCTCAAAACCAATTTTTGTTTCTTCCATCGTAGTACTGTGCAAAGTGTTATTCCGTTGTTGTTTTACTCTCATTCTTGTCTGCTTTTTTCATTAAACTGTGTTCAGACTGATGCTTGTGTAAGATTAGAGGTTTCTGCCTGTATGCTTTCTGGTTGTATGCTGCAGTAATGTGTGAACTTCATAACATTTCTGCACACAAGATCTTTGAAGCTTAGCAAGAGTTTCTATTGGGTTCTAAGTCACCTTTCTTACTAAGGCCCTTCTCTCCCATTGACTTATCCTGGTTTTTCCGTTTAGAAATCATGAAGGCCACTGCGCACTTGAGAATTTCTAATGCAGCAGATTTGTTTGTTTGTGTTGCCTCCACATAATCCTATCTCTAAGATCTACATGCTGTTCGGTATTCCTCACGGGTAGGTTTTTGCTCTATTTTGCATGGTTAAAAGTGGGACCTTATACAGACAGGTGTGTGTCTTTCCAAATTATGTCCAACCAACTGAATGGTGGAATTATTCAGGGTGTAGAAGGTGTATCTTATACATGATCAAGATAAATTAATCAAAAGAAATGGCCACCAGAGATACATTTTAAGCTTCATAGCAAATAGTTTGAATACTTGCGTACATGCAAAATTTAGTTTAATACATTTGCAGACAAATATGGATTTCTAGTATTCACTTTTTCACCATGCGGCATTTCATTCAGAATGCTGGGGGATGATTTGAATTTAGTTGCAGTTCGCAACATGCATTGTAGGAACCATACTATGGCTGGACAGTAAAATGAATTGATCAAGTTCAAGTGCTTCCACTATACGTTCCACCACCAGTTCCACCACCAGTCATCATCCTGTACACATACTATAACTGTTACTGCATCACGTCGGCAGTTTTTTGTACATAGTTTAATCTGTGATACTGTGTTTGTATATGACACAGTCTGGTTCTCTTTTTTTGTTTGTTTTTTGTAGTTTTAGTTTACCATCTAATCAACTTTTGTTAACTGTCATTCTTCCAGAAAAAATCAAAAAATAACATTGGATTTTCAGTCCATTCAAAATGAATTGAGACTCTGTTCTGGTGTAACAAGCTTTGTCAATTGCTTAAATGTAAGTATGCACAATTTACACCACTGCCTGAGCCATTTGTGGAATGCTTTAACATTATAAACAAATAAAAAAGCACTATTGCCTGCAGGCTTTTGCTGTAAACTAATGCACTTCAGTGGCTGCTAAGTGTGCAATGACAATAAAATTCAACAGTCCCCCATGTGGTGAAACAGAAAAATCAAGAGGCATTTTACAACCATTTCCATCAATGTGTTGTGCAGACCTGAAACACCACTCTTAATAATAGAACTACTGCTGCTAGCAATCTGCTGGAGCTATCAGAAGAACTGTTGACACAATAACTGCGTTTAAATAACTTATAAAGGTGGTGCACACATTGATAGCAGTAAAAAAAGCAACTTTTGCTCTTGTTTTACTTCGTTGGACGCTCACTTAATGGTGTGTTACGGTGACTTTATTGTTAATGGGGGTTAGGACTGTGATATTCTCTGCTATATCTTTAGGATACTATTCATACTCTCTAAAATACAGTGATGTGAAACAATGGAGGTCCCTGTTGCAGTTTAGGTGTCCCTCTGCAGGCTAGGGGTCAAACCATTTCACAGTGATACAGTCAGACCTCCCTAAAGGTCCTAGTCAAGGTTAAACATCCATTGTCATCTCCTGTGAAAGATTCAGGGTCACTCTGCAAAATGGGACACTTATCATCCAGGAAAAAATGACAGAGACTGGCTACCTGCATTCTCCCTTTCTGCCCAGAAATAAGTAATATATCTGTTGTTACTGTTATTGTTATATTTCGTACTAAAAAAAGGACACCGTATCCCTCTTTAATGCATTAAAAGTATCTGGTTTCTGTTTAAATTGACATCAAGTATTTAAATCATGTCATTGTTCATTTAGCCTCTCGCATTTTGAGCTGCATTCTTAGGATGTTGAATAATGTAGTCTGTTTTTGTCAAGGCCCAGAGTTCATTTTCATTCTCCATAGCTGGGTAGTGATTCACTCAATCTTATCGTTAATTTCATCCAGAATTTGTTCTTACCCTAAGAATTGTCTTAATGATACCAAATCTAGCATGCTTAATTGGACCAGTGAACTATGTCATTAGTGCTGGAGCTACATTACTATTGGTGCCTTAAGCAGTCTTGGCCCAGTGGCACCAAACATAGAGACAGAAATGTAGAGGTTGAACGAATGAGAGGCTCAAAGACAATAGCTCTAGTAGGCAACAGTATAACGATCATATTTAACATATTGTCAACAATTAGGCCCAAAAGTTTTAACTTGGATTCATCAATCTGTATTACCCTTTTCCAGTGATCTTCTTTGCAATGTTTTACAGTATTGTTAAAACAATGCTTGCGCCATAGCCACCGTCCATTGGTTCATACCATGCCTCCGTTGCCAACATCTGGGACTCAACCTACTGTCTACTATTCACCCTGGTTCCTGAGTTTCCCTCGTTTTTTTGGCTGCTACCCTTCCGAAAACATGTTCCTGATCAAGCTTCTGAAGAATCAGTTTTTTATATGATTTCATATCAATTTATATATGGGTACTCTCATTTTATGATGGATATGATGTTCCGAAAAATCTATCATAAATTGAGGAGTTGGCCTGGATGCAGCAAAACAGTACCAACATACTACCATGTTTTACAGATGGGATTTGGTTATTATGCTGGCATACAGTTGCCAAATTGTGTGGTGTGATACAGATTATTATAGATTGGCAGCGTCATTCTTCTTGTAACCCTGAAATGCACACTACTGTTGTTCAGTGTTTTCCTGAATGTGGTCTCAATTTGCCAATATTAAAAGAGGTTTTTGGTTGCTTAGACGTTGCTTGCAATCTCTTTGTCAGTGTTCATTAGCATTAGCCTCTTGTTCATCCTAGAGTGTAGAAGTGTATGTAGACCTGCATTATTTCATGTAGCTCCACCACTTATTGTGTTCGGGAGATCATTGTTACGGAATATTGTGATGTGTATATTTGTGGTCATGCTTAAGTATTCATTCATTCGTAGATTACTATGTAATCGGCTGCTCACTTTATTGAAGAATGTTCAGGGAAAACAAATGCATCTTGCAGGTGATAACCTTAAGATATTAAGTAACTGTTTTATTACTTTACTAATGCTACAGCTTTCAAATGATATTACTTTCACATTACAATTTCCATACCCCCATTACACCTTTACCTTTAGCTGTGGTTTTACAAATACATATATGATCGTTTTAACACTCTGGAATTATATAGCTCTGGCATAAACTCTTAAAGTTTAATGAGGCATTTTAAGATAACACCTTGTTCCTTGCACTTTCCCTTGGCTTGGGGCTCTCATTGGAGAACTGTTATTGCTCAACTGCTCAACTGTCTTATGCCTGGCCAATTTTAGCCTGCAGGAGATCTTCTTCTTGACAGCATTAATTGACTCCCTCCAGACATTTTTTTGCTAATGTAAAGACCATGATTATGATGTCATGTGTGCTCAGTGGCTAGGTCACCTGGCTGGTGAGTTTTCTGGAATAGCAAACTTGCAAAGATAACCTTTTGATTCTTCTGAAGAGTACTTCTTTGTGTTCCCCTGTATACACGTGGTACTAATTAGGGTCTGCACAAAAGGCATTTTAAATGGTGTTAATTAATTTTCTTTTAAAAAACGATTTTATATTCAGATTCCAATTCAGAAAACTGTAATCAACATAGACAGACGAACTGTGTCGTCGGCATACTTGACCAGGAGAGAATTGGGTTGAGTACATCTACAGTCATCAGTGTATAATATAAAGAGCAATGGAGAGTGGACACAGCCCTGAGGATGTATGTAGTAGATCAGAATAGGCATTATTAACCAGCACTCGCTGTGATCTATGGGTTAGAAAGTCTAATAACCAAGAATGAGCTTGTCCTCTAAGTGAAAGTGGGAGTAGAGTTTGTGGGACATGGTGTGGGGCTGGAGGGTGTTAAAAGCCGAAGAGAAGTCCGCGAACAGGAGTCTAACTGAAGTGTTTGGGTGCTCCAAATGTTTGTGAATTGTATCCAAGATGAGTACTTTGGCATCATCAACACCTCTGCTCGTGCGATAAGCAAACTTGAGAGGGTCCATCAGTGAGTTTGTGGCTCGGATGATGTAGTGTTTAATCTTCTGCATAGCTTTCATCACAAGGGAGGTGAGAGCCACAGGTCTAAAGTCATTGAGTTGCTAGGCTGTACTCTTTTTGGGGATAGGAATAACTGTTGAGTGTTTCCATAGCTGTGGAACTATACCGCTGTCGAGGGAGCTTTGGAACAGGGTCCGAAAAACATCACCGAGTTGTTCCACGCAGTGCTTTAGCACTCGACCACTGATGTTGTCCGGGCCAGATGAGCTGCTCTCTCTGGTCCTTCTCAGGGCTCTCGTAACCTCAGCACTGCTGAAGGTGAGTGCACAGCTAGTGGGTTGAAGAAAAGTCCAGATATTTCCTAGCTGTATTAAATAATTCTTCTCAAACCTGCTGAAAAAATGGTTGAGGTCATTCAGAAGGGATACAATGCTGCTGCCGTTATATTGTGAGCCATGATTTATTGAATTAATACTTCATTCTATTTCTGATTTTGATGTCACTTGATTGGTTTCTAGATGTGTCATGAAGAAGATTAGAGATAAGCTGGCCTCCTCTTGGTTCTGGTACTCAGTGTTGGCATTTACTCACAGTAGAGTTCACAGAGCCTGACTGTGGTTGTCATTTACTCTTATGTCAGGGAATTAAATTCCACCGCTATATCTGTTCAACAGGCTGTGTGGTCCTGGCACCTTAATATAAGGAAATAACAAAACAACAACAACAACAACAAAACAGGAAGGAGAATTTATAAAGAGCTTTAATATGTCACCTCTGCTGATGCGTTAATTACCCTGCTTCAGCACACTCTGTAATAGCATTTATTGCAAATCATTCACTTGGCAGATGGTAAGAATGTCAAGCCATGACACAGATTTATCTTTACCCCTTATCCCAGAATGGCAGTTAAAAGGCTGTTGGTGGCATAATGTTTTAAAGAAGTTGTGGCGTTTTGCTACACTTTTTAATGGTATTTAAAAAAAATACTATAAAATAAACTGTCATTGTTGACAGTGTGTTGTGTTCTATATAAGACACCATGTCGTTTGTGGTTACTTTCGTTATAATGCACCATATTTTACGTTATTATGTTAATATTTTAAAATGAAAATTAGGTTTGCCATTTTGGCAACACTTATCTTCATCAGAGTTTTAGGAGGTATATAATTCTCTGGCTGCAGATGATAGTGCTTCATGGATGGACACTAGTTCATTGATGAGAGCCATACTCTTATAGGCTGAGCTCTTTCATTGAGGTCCTCAGGAACTGTTATTTCCTGTAGCTGGTCCTGCATCTGAGCTGCTAAACATTTATGTAGTTAAATCTTTCAACTCCTTTAAACTGCTCATTTTGTTGTGCTTCTTATGGAATGTAAGGCAGTACTGTAATCAATTCAAACTTAAGCAATTTGTCTTCACTAAACACACTGCACATTGCACAATGCATTGTTGCAATTTTGTAAGCGTGCACATCAGTTCCTCTGTAAGGCTTTGCGCTGTGCTATGATTACTTGAAACTCCACATTGTGACATGGACATAATGATACATGTCAACTATAATTATAAAGTCATAATAAAAATATATCAAATATAAATCAGCCTCCGGTGCCACTTTTCAATGTGAAAACACATCAGATCTCAATATGGAAAAAAAACATGCAGATTTTACTTTCTATTTGATAAAAATTAAAATTAACAACCTTGAGAGTATAGAATTCACTTGAGACCTTGATAATCAGAGCAAAAAAATTATTCAGAAGGCTGGCCCATTTAGTCGAAATTTACATTTGTGTCATTTAGCAGACACCCTTATCCAGAGCGACTTACAATTAATACAGTCTTACAATCCAAGCAATTGTGGGTTAAGGGCCTTACTCAGGGGCCCAACTGTGACAGAGGTGGGATTTCAACCCTGAACCTTCTGGTCCATAGGCCAGTACCTTAACCACAATGCCACCAAAGTCCCATCGCAGCAACTCAAAACGGTAATCAGTAGTTTGTATGGCATCCATGTGCTTGTGTGCATGCCAGACAGCAGGGTATGCTCCTAATGAGATGATGGTGTCTGCCAATTATGGTTTTCTATGCCAATTAAGCTATAGAGTGCTGGGCAGTGAGCACAGGGCTCACTACAGGATGTCTGGTCCTCAGGCCAACCGCATGAAGCTTGTTTCTGGTTGTTTGGAGACATTCACACCAGTGGCCTACAGAAGGTACTTTTCTAGGGCTCTGGCAGTGCTCATCCTCTTCCATCCTGTTCATCCCCCTTAAGGGGGTAAAGACCTTTTACAGACATGTCCAGCTCTTCTAGAGTAAATGCATGTCTCCTGGAATCTCTTCCCTTAAGACAGTGCTGGAAGACACAGCCTACTCTTGGTGATGGCATGTACTGATTTCCCATCTTGCAGGAGTTGGACTACTCGTGCAACTTTTGTAGGGTCAAGGTACCGCACCATGTTACTAGTAGTGATGCTGACCACCTTATCCCCCCCAAATTCTCATCACCCCCAGCTAATTACCTGTCCAGATCAATAACCTTATAGAGTAGAGTTGATGATATACTGTGATTAAAAAGTGTTCCTGTAAATTTCTTGAGCAGCATACATTGAGATGTAGGAGATGCATTTAGTCACTGTGTAATCACAGGGTGTTGAAGGGATCTTATTACTCTCAGTTCCCAGTAGACCAATATGATCTGTGTGTTTGCTGTTTTCAGCAGTAGTTTCTGTCTTAATTACCATGTGTATTTGCACCTTGGCCCTGGCAATGATGTTCAGTGACAGCTTGTCCCAGAGCATCAGCATGACATCTTTGCCTGGCTCAGACATCTTTGTTTTTTTTAGACAGAGTAAATGGTTTAGACCTTGAAATGAATGTGGATTTTGAGATTAGCCTAATGAACAGCCCCCTTTTTATTTCTACTTGAAAATGTGAGGGAAAAAATTGACAAGACAACTTAACATTGTACTGAGTTACAATTCTATACCGATGGTTGTAACACAGATACAGGGATAAAAGTTGTGCAGTTCATTAAATGTTCAACTCGCTAAATCATATGGCATTTCCTGCTAGAAATACTGGGATATTTCATAAGTGGCATTATACCTACAATAATAAAAAACTCAGGAGTCAGCTGCTAGAATCTGCAGGACATGACTTCAGTGTGTTCCTGTTCCACGGCTGTCTGGAGCATCCATATTGAAAAAACAGACAAAGCATTTTCTGTCCTTTATCCTACAGAGATAGTAATTAAAAAATGTCTGAAGAAAATATTGGTTTTGTTAAAATGATTGAACATAAGCCAGGTTGCTAAATCATTTTGTCCATGTTTTGTATACAACTCATTATAGCATCCACGATGCAACAAGGAACTCTACAGGAGATCATTCTTAGTCGGATACTGTCTGACTGCATATGTCATCTGCTTTAAAGACTTTGGTAATAGGTATTTGTCTCTGTAAGAATATCCATTTTACTTCTAAAGGCCTTGTTAAGTAGTCAGTTTAATTAAAAACATTAACTAGCAAGCAGCTTAAATCATTTGTCTGTAATAATTCCTTCCTCTCCAGTTTGGGGCCCTTGGGTGATTTGGACACTTCCCAATATATCGTATGATTGCTTAAAAAGAAGCTGCAACTTCAATATATTAGTGGACAATTTAGCCTTAAAATAATGTGGTGGGAAAAGTGATGTAAACTGGATGGGATAGTTTACCGTTGTTGTTTTTTAAAATGATGATCAAGTGTTATTTTATATATAGTTTGTTCTTAGAAATGTATTTCTAATAATGGCAAATTTTAAAGCTCTGGTATAATAAAGTACATCCTTTACTCATTTTTCATACCTGATTTTATTGCCACAGAGGAACCGGGGCCAAAATGGTGGTACAGGGGACAAGTCAATTGCAGGGCAAATACACATATACACGGAAACACCCTACAGACATCAACTGAATGTGAAAGGAAACTGTAGTACCTGGAGGAAACAAATGCAGATATGGGTTAAACATGCATACTGCACAAAGGAAGCAGTTGGGCCAGGACTGAACTTGAGTTTCTGGAGGCAACAGCCCTAACCACCTGCTTAATCATCATGAGGCATGAACACCACAAGAACTATTAAAGGCGTTCTATAATATTTGTTAGCAGTATATTCTTATATTACTGTAAATTGTGAGGTGAGGCCTCCATGGTTCAGATTTGTTTGTCCAGCTCATCCACAGAGGCCAGATCGATTTGAGATGTGAAGAATGTGGAGACCAAGTTTAAGGAGCATACTTGGCCTGCAACAATGTTTAATTAGGTGGTGCAGGTCAATGTAACATCAACCTGAACCTAAATCACAAGGTTTTCCAACAACACATTGCACAGGCCACCATACTGCCAGTGCATTTCACCTGTCAGTTGTTTAAACATTATGGCTGATTGGTCTGTGGTTTTCTGTATTTTACTCAGGTCTGTTTATTACATAGTGTTCACTACAATGTATTTTTTAATAAGATCCAGCCTGGATGTATTTGCAGTATATTAATGTTCCAGCAATTGGTAAGTGAAAGCATATAAAAAGGTTTCCCTGTAGAGCTGCCAGCAGTTAGAAGGAGACAGAGGAAGAGAAAGAAAGTGACACAGAGAGAAACAGAATGAGCAAGATAGATGAAGTCTAATCACATTGTAAAGCCGCACATTGTTAGCTGGTTATGGTGTGACGCCACTCTTTGTTTGGACACAAAATGGCATCCTTGTTCTAGCTGAAGGGCTGCCATGGCCAAGCGACTGCCCCGTCGACCGCATGTCCATATTGGAGGTGATTAATGATACCTGCCCAGGAGAGGATCTACTCATTAAAATCTCAATTGAACATCACACAATGCTGCTCTCTTCTACCTCTTCTTAATGCTGCCAAATTCGCATGTTCTTTTGAACCAGAGGGGAGCAGGGTGATTAATATCAGGAATAAGAATGACAGCACACAAGCATGCTGGTGAATCACCCAATCTGTAGTCCTTCTATTCTAAAAACCCTCTATTTTTCCCACTTGAATGCCAAGCGAACAGGTCGTCCCAGTAGGATGCAATTAGGCATTAGTTGCCATAGTGTTTTTTGTATGCAGTCTGGACAGCTAATTTCTCATAAGATAAATCTCTGTGTCCACCTTACTAAAATGAATGCACAAGCCTTTTCCTGAATGTTCCTGATCCCAGGTAAAAAACAAAAATTATTTCCATAAGGAAATAGTGAACAGTATGTTGCACTGCATAGCATTTCTATGGTAATAAGTAGGCAGCTTTACAGTGTGTCATAACCTGGCAACAAATGTTTGATGTGCAAGTTAGTGACATTACATGGGACTATTTAGGTTACATTTAAATTGAATTATTTGAGTTTGTGATTTCTTTTTTTAAACTTGCTAAATTTCTGGCAGAACTAAAGATTATGATACCAATAACATTCACTCAGAGCTGAGACAAGGCCAAGGAGATTCAGAATATTTATTATACAAAAAGTAGGCAAACCCGGCAAGGGTTAGCAGCGTAATGAAACAAACCTCTATACAATAACCAGACAGTGCAAAACCGATCCAAAGGTTCAGATTGAGACACATGTCAAGGGACAAAAAATGAGTAATAACAAGAAGAACAAATACAGAGAGAAAAGACAATCAAACAGTTAAAACTACATGACTTTGCAGGTTAAATTGGTGAGGGAGTGATGAGTGAAATGGGAACACGAGCAGCACTGGCAAACAGGAGCTTGAAAAAGTGGCTTGTGGCCTTCCTCTGTGTGTGTGATGGGGTGGGTGGTGCTCTAGGAAGTACAATCTGCCCCTGTAATGTGGCTGTGGGCTGAGAACAACTTATATTCACACTTTTTAGATTTTTAACTTACAATTACTTAACTTACAAATCGAATTCAAAACTGATACACCTTTGTATTGTAGGCTACATCAGCATCCGGCGCATGGGGCATGTGGCCTGGGTCCTCCCCGTGTCTACGTGGATTAACTCTGGCTACTCCAGTTTTCCCCACAGTCCAAAGACATGTGTGTAAGTTTAATTGGTGTCTCTAAAGTGTCCCTTAGTGTGTGACTGTGTGTGCGCCCTACAATGGATTGGCACCTCGTCTAGAGTTGTTCTTGCCCTTGCGCCCAGAGTTGCCAAGTGGGCACCGTCTGGCCCACAAAACCGTGTGGATTAAGCGGAAGATAATGGATGGATGGATGGTATAATAGGTCACTACAGATAGCACTGAATAAACATGAAAGGTCATAGTTTGATTAAATTAAATTGTGCACAATACAAATGACCTTTACTACCGGCACAATTCTCCCACTTACAAATATCACGTGGCAGGTAATAGATGTTTTTGTGGCCTTCTGATAAGAGAATGAGATGTTTGAATACATTTTAATGCAAAAGACACAAGACTGATTGTTAAAGCAATAGCCATTTTTGTTCCTGCTTATTATACAGTATGTCACATTATTTGGCTTTGTTATTGGTTATGCTGTTCGGAGAGGAATGAAACCCTGGCTCCATCTGGAACATTTGAGATAAATAAGAGCAGCTCATTGTTTATATATTTCTTGCATAATTATCTGTGCTCAGCATAACATAAATATGTTAACTGTTAAAATGCCATGGAAATAATTAACTCACTTTAAAGTTTTATCTAGTGCCTTGTTTGTGAAATACCTGTGCTGTACTTTCAAAATGATATCTATCATGTTACACTGACAGTGAACATCCTGACATCCTGTCTGAAATGGTCAACTCATGTTTTACTCATTCACTGATCACTGCATAAACTGCTCTATGCAGAACACTATACAGAGGCAAATCTGACAAATTGTTTGACGCCTAAATGGAACACTAAATGTTTGCCTATATAGAACACATAATTTTGGGTAATATGTTAAGTAGGGTGAGATTTTAGACACATCCTTAGTCTTGCCACCATTATCCCAGTGATACGATATACTGTAACATCACACAAACTTTAAGTGGAATATGAGCTAGTATGGTGCTACGTACTGGGGTGACTCTTGACTATATGTGTCCTGTTCACAGTGGCCCTGTCCTTCTAGTCCCCTATGGACAGGTGCAGTGAAACAAGACATCAGCAATAACATTGCTGCGAGTCTAGTACTTGATTCTGTAGGTATGTTTTACTTGCCAGGTGCTCCCGAGGCTTAGCGCTCCTCAGGTTGGTGCTAGATCTGTGTTTTGCACAAAACAAAGGTACCCCAATGTTACAGTAAGGTTTTTATTTATTTTATATGTGTTTAATACAAATAAGGGTTGCAGGGAGTGGGGCCTAACTGTAATTGACAGAGTACCAGTCCATTGCTGGGACACTTTAGGGACACTATGCCTGGAATTTGGTGCGTAGAATGACACTCTTACTTGGACACTCTGGACTTAGCCAATGCGCAGTAGTGCTGGAAATTGATATTTAGAATTCACAGATTTTTATCAGTTGCCAAAGTCTTTTAACCTTGTTGAAATTGTAGCGTGCAATCATTTTGTCCACAGTACTTGATTCTAGTTTTAGTTTCTGTTCTTGCAAAAAATCGTTAGCTTCTTAGAAAGCTGCATTAACAAACCATGCACTTGGACAAGGGTGGCACAGTGGGTAGCACTGTCGCCTCACAGCATGAAAGTCAGATTCAGCCTCCGGATGTAGTGGTCCTGATTGAGAGTCCTATCTATGTGGAGTCTGCATGTCCTCCGCTTGACCATGAGGGTTTACTCTGGGTAATCCGGTGTCCTCCTACAGTCCAAAGACATGTGTTAGGTTAATTGGTGGCTCTAAAGTGTCCCCAGTTTGTGTGTGAGCGTATGTGCCGTACAATGGACTGGCACCCTGTCTGGGGTGTTCCTGACTTGTTGCCGGCTAGGTGCCAGCTCAGTGCTGGCTCTCCTACAAAGTGTCCACAGTTAAGTGGATAGGAAAATGAATGATTGAATGCATATATTTTGACCAGGGTACCCAGACCGTAATATGACTTTTTGAGGTTAGATGATGCATTCTCTCTGCATGCCCTGCCCATGTCCGCATGGGTTTGCTCGAGGTACTCCGCTTTGCTCCCACAATCCAAAGACGTGTGTGAGGTTAGGTAGAATGCAGTTTGTGGGTGTGCACTCCTTAGTGATGCCTTAGTGAGACCAGCAGATGTAGGAAGTGATAATGTGTTATGTCTTTGTGTGCTGTGCACACCAGTCCACCATCGTAGCCAGTTATCATTAACCTTGTAGTGCTCATTTGTGTGCGAGCACAGTGATTGATCTGCTGCCCTAAATTCCACCATCCCTCCCTTCTCCTCTCGCTCCTGGTCTCTTGGGCCATGTAAAGGTTTGTGGAGAATGTAGCTGGATCAGCCAAATGGCGAGCAGGCAGCACTATTTCATTCCACCCTATACCCCCAGGTTCTCATTTTCCCATGTCTGTATGGAATGAAGTGAAGAGGCAACCTGTTGCTGTTTAAGAATGTTCTGCTGTGGTTCTCCAGTGCCACTTCGTATTTAAACTTTTTCTTTTGTATTCCTTGACGCAATTATTTTTGTGATGACTAGTTAGTGACCTTGTTGATTAATGTTACATTTCATCCCTTAATAGCATCGTTTACACATTAATTTCAGCAGTTAATCAATGGCCATTGCCAGAAGATCTCATACTGACCTTGGAAGATTCTTGTAATGAATCCTTATTAATAGCATTGTCTGCTGCATTGTGTTGACTCCTATACTTGCTTGTTAATTTTAATAAGAGTATGAGATATGACAGTATGAGAAGTGGTTAAAGAGATACCTGGTTCTATTTCAGCACGGACTCCACGTGTGTGCAGTTTGCAAGATCTCCAAGTTTCTGCATGTGTACCCTTTGAAAAGTCTGGTTTTGAGGTCAGTTGGTGTCTCAAAAGTGAGTGTGTGTGTGCACCCTGTCTGGGGTTGATTGCTCTCTTGTGCCCTGTGCTGCCAGTCAGGGCCCGACTCCCTGTGACTCTTGACTGGATTAAACAGTTATAAATTAAAAATTTTACACTGTTTCTCCGACAATATGGTGCTATTGAAAAGCGCTTTGCAATGTGGAAAAGAATGTTCTGAGGTTTGTAGTAGAGTTAAGCTAAAATAAATGTCCTTGTCCTTTTTATTTTACTGTTCATTGAATTTACTTTTATACTGAGTGCTCAGGTATTATGAGTTTAATATCAAAAAATGACAAAAGCCTCTCTCTCACTCTCGTCACACTAATGTGACAACACATTCACAATGTGTAAAAAAAACATGCCATATGATACACGTGCTAGGATGTTCGAAAACAGAAAGACAGTGGTGTGCTTCAGTGGCTGTAGTTGCTTAGTGCTGGACTACTTTGTGGCTTCTGGCTATAGAGGTCTGACACTTTATCAATAACAGATCACAGCTGCCCCCAGGTGTATTAGTGGAAGTGTGTTGGTAGACGTGTTACCTGTATTGGCAGGTGAAAGTGTGAGAGTTGTGCTAAGAAAAGGTTGGGTTGACTACACCCCCCCCCACCTTCTCCCTCCCCCATTCCTATATACTCAGGCATATGTGATTATCCACTCTCAGCCTCTGAGGGAGCTTCTATCATTCTGCTCCCAATAATGAACCAGAGACTCAATGCCCTCAAGTCATTTCCTGCATGCCTTCTCCTTCTTTTACTGTTATGCCACCAATCCCTTAGCGGTACTGGGCCTTCACACCCAGAACTCTGAACTGGTTTGTGCCCAGCTATTGTACAACTTTGTCCTATACACACTTACTAATATCACAAGCACATCTGTTCTGCACTCCATTTCCCAGCACACATCACCTCCAACCCCCTTCATCCCCTAAATCACGTACCTGTTTTCTGTTATTAATTGCGACATTTCATCGTCCTTGCACCATGCACAACATTCATTCTAGATAGCTATCTCTCTGGATCGTGCTTCTTCCCTGTGAGATTTAACTATCCCATTTACTCTGTTTTTGCTCTGCCTTGCAGTGCTTGTGTTTAAGACCTTGCACCTTGCATCAGTTTCTTCAATCCTTCTAGTATGTCTGCCAGTTATAACAATTAAATGTCATCAGCAAAAACAATATGACAATTTCTCACAGTGACAACATTACTTTAATTTTAAATGATCATTGAAAAAACTCACTAAAGATTATAACTGTCAGAGATAAAAAAAAATAACTCCTCAAGTGCAGGTAGCTGGGCTTATTTGGTTCATAGCTGGGTTTGCTTGGTTTGTTTGGTATGTATGAATAAAAAATGAACAACAATTTAGCCCTGACAATGTAGCAAATGAGAAAAGAAAGAAACACGTGTTCGCCTCACTCGTCCATGCTCTTGAGTCCTGATTCAATACCAGTGAATGATTTGTGAATCAAAGTAGAAGCTCCTGCAGCAGGGGTGAGCTGGGCTCATGTAACTCAGAGATAGAAAATCTTAAATCATAGAGAGAATTAGGAGCCAGCTGCACCGAAAGCGATGGTTGATCCTAAACACAGCCTATTACCTCAGGCTGAGCCCTACCTTTACCCCTTTTGCAAAAAAACAAAGTTACAATCTTTCCCTTAATACCTGGCGGTCGAAGAGCTACCAACGGCAGGAACATACTGTATAACATTAATATTATCACTGCACTAAAACCTGTGAAACTGACACACCTTATGACCATAAGAACAATGTTCCAGTTAAAGTTTTGTTCAGTGTTCATTCTGTATCAGCATTAAGAACCTGAAAAAAAATGAATTAACATAATCTACCATTAGGTCCTGTTGATCCAAGTCTAGAGTAGCTACAGAAACGCTCCGACTAGAACATTTAGGAATGGACCAGTAGCAAAATGGGGAAAAAGATTCCCTGTTCTCAGTTTTCTGTTGACAAAAGTGCTTGAGATGAATAAGGCCGTATAATTTTAATTAGATTTTAATAGTAGGCTTTTAAAAATGTGATTATTAATGAATTTGCTATTTCTTCTCTGTTATGTGACTGATAGGTAAGGAAGCAGACAGTTTGCAGAGAGCATTGCCTGCAGATTTGGGTATTTCAACCATGGACCTAAAGGAACGTAGACACCGCTCTCTGACCCGCAGCCACTGTAACAAAGAGATCCAGTTCACAACTTCAACTCTGGATGTCCCCACACAGAAGTCCTACAGCACCAGTGAGACTTTCAACTCATTTGAGCATGACGCCAGTCTGCCCTATAGAGCCTGTGTGACTAACTTAGTACATCAGGAAGCAGACGAATACTGCAGACAAGGAGGTAAGTTCATCACATGCCTCTGTATGGCCACTGAAATTACCAGGCAGACTACTGAAGCCTCTTAAAAGCCCAGACTCCATAGAGGCCATTGCAACAGATGTCACAATTTAAAAATGATCTAGTGCTGTGGTAACATCAGCAGTTCTGCACTTGTGTTCCTGGTACTTTTTGTTATAGTTTCACTTTTTCACACCGTTTGGTATTAAATATGATGTGTTTGGCTACTGTTCTAAATTCTTTTTTTTGTACTATATAGAGGTTGGGACGGCACGGTGGCTCGGTACTACCCACGGTGACTCACTGCTCACAGCAAGAAGGTCCCGGGTTCAATCCCAGAGTGGAGTGGCCTAGGTCCTTTTTGTGTGAAGTCTGCATGTCCTCCCTGTGTCTGTGTGGGTTTACTCCGGGTACTCTGGTTTCCTCCAACAATTCAAAGACATGCGTGTTAGGTTAACTGGTGTCTCTAAAGTGGCCCTTAGTGTGTGATCGTGTGTGTGACTGTGTGTATGTGCCCTATGATGAATTGGTGCCCCGTCTAGGGTTGTCCCTGCCCTTGTGCCCAAAATTGTCGGGTGGGCACCGGCTGGCCCGCAACCCCTGTGTGGATTAAGCGGAAGATAATGGATGGATATATGGAGGTTGCAGGAATAAAACTGTTTAATTGCTAATTGGTGTTAGGGTCCTACCCGCTCCCGGAGCTTGTAGTCGTCCGCGCCGATCGCCCTTACAGAGCCATCGGTGGGGA
>JAVSBV010073677.1:0-10188 GCA_033117975.1 Parotocinclus spilosoma
AAAAGGCCAATCCCAAGTTGAGCAAGCCTAGGGCGACAGTGGCAAGGAAAAACTCCCTAAAATGGTAGGAAGAAACCATGGGAGGACCAAGACTCAACAGGGGACCTGTCCTTCATGGGTGGCCTAAATATTAATTAAATAAATACTATTGTGTTTACTATTGTGTTTACCCCTCATAATATTGAATTGTCTTTAATTAGTTATAGTCTGTATATAATTATATTTAATTTTATTTAGTATTTTTGTTCTTAATATTTTTTTTCTTGTATTTTTATGCTAAACTTCCCTTTAATTAAACTATTAATATAAAAGTATTTATTATGAAATGTTTTGATTCTTTAATATATATTATCTGTTCTGCCAAGCATGAGCTGTTTTTAAGTCTTGATCTTCTTTGAACTTTTGGGGAGTTTTGCTCAATAAGACCATGGGCCTACCTGGTTATTAAGATACTCTAAGACAATACTGTACTGTAAAGCTGTATAAATAAATTTAACCTGACTTCTTGACCGAGAAGCATGAGTACACATTGCAATAGCACAGTGATTATTATAAAGCTCTACTGTTATTAAAGCACAATATATGATCTTCTAAAAGTCACAAATTACTCCCACTGACTTCCAGAGTGCCACAGCTGGGCATTTAAGCAAGAACATGATGTCCAGCTGCTCGGTTATAAGGATTAATCGGAATAAACAGACTAATAATCAACCAAATCATCCCTGTTATTACAGTTTTTGCTTTTTTTCTTTGCAGGATCTTTACCACCTGGCGAGCACAGCTTCCCGTTTCAGTTTCTCATCCCAGGTAAGATCAAGGATTCTAAAGTAATAGACTTTAACCTTAGTACTTTACCATTAGTACATATAGTACATGACTCCGATTAGACATCGTAGGTAATCATTTACTGATTTTCCACACGACAGATCCTGAAGTTACTCATTTTACTGCTAGCACTGCCCATCCCATTCCTTCCTGTCCCATCCTGTTTTACAAGTTGGTGGGGTAAAGCCGGAAAACGGTAACCGTTTGTTATTTTAGAGAAAAGGAAAGCACTTTCTTAAAGTGGGTGTTGCATCCCAGAAGAAAACACATGCTGTAACATGAGCCCATCGATATTGTTTCCATGCCAACACCTGAAGTGACAGCGATTGGTCGGGGAGTTTCTGTCCCTGGCCAAAAGTTTGCAAAAAATCAGCAGAGGGTGAATAAAATAATGTCTTGCATTCGCAATCCAAAAAAATCCTATTTTGTGTGGAAATTAATACAAAAATGATTAATAATCAGTAACTGTTAGCTACAGCTGTTTTTTGCTGGTTGCACTAATTGTACCTCTAATAATAAAGAAATAAAATCCTGTAATACTGAATTGTTTTTATCCCTGAATGAAACCAGCGGCCATAAAGTACCTCGCCTAATAACAGGGCCAGAGCGAATGACAAATCTTTCTCTATTCTAACATTATCAGTGTTGACATGATCAAATTGTTTGCCTTTTTAAATGGCTAGGCCATGTGGTATGTTTATTCTTTCCAGATCTGCGTGGGCAATTAGCAACATAATATTCAAGAGCTGAATTTAATTACGTTTGATGTCCCAACATGTTGTTGTTCCGGTAAATCAGTCCTAAGCATGAGCTAATTATATAATGAACTTTTCTGCTGTAGGTGGTGGTTTTACCAAAGATAGAATGAGGAGGCGATGTGAAACGCATTCTTTAGTTCTAACTCGTTTCCTGTTATTTCCTGTTAGTGTTAGTAATCTGACGAACTAGAACTTGGTGAGAAAAGTCTCTTAGATTTTAGATTTCAAAGGAAACGTTTGAGTGAGATAGCATTAACATTGGGTTTTTACAGCAAAAAGAACAAAGAAAAGTCACACTAAATGACATTATCCAGAGCGACTAACAATTAATAATCTTACAATCCAAACAATTGTGGGTTAAGGGCCGTGCTCAGGGGCCCAACTGTGGCAGAGGTGGGATGTGAACCCTGGACTTTCTGATCCATAGTCCAGCACCTTAACCGCTAGGCCAAAACAGTCCCAAAACCAGACTAATGATGCATGACGTAAGCCGGCACTGGTGTCCTGGCTACAGGATCTTTCAGCGTTTCTGTTTCACTACAGTAAACGTAAAATACAACATAAGCTACTTTGTTGTACTGCTCACAATAATGAAATATCCCATAATGAAATATGAGCAAATACTGAGCTTGTGTAAACAATGCCAAAAACATTAGTCTCCTGCAATTAAAAGGAATTGCTAAAGACTGAGGATTCAAATTGCAAGTAAAAGGTTTGTTGTAGCTTCATCAAATCTTAAATACCCAAATGAAAAACGTTCCTTTCCCCCCCCGAAGAATAACGATTCAAAATAACGTGAGCTTTTCATGAACTAACGCTTTAAGTAAAATGATATTTAGTTTGCTGCAATTAAAAGGAACTGTGACCTGAGACTTTCGGTGGAAACTGAGGCGGTAAGGAGATTCTGTGTAGGCACAGGACACAAGATTAGGTTATTGCATTAGGTTTGAGATAAAAGATGGACCTATAGTTAATTCTTTTTAGAATGGACAATTTCATAGTTGTTTCAGTTATGCTGGTAAAGCTATGATCTGTGTGTTTCAAACTGGCCGTAAGTCTATAGGCCGTCTAGACAATGCATAGAGATCAGAGAATTGACCCGAGAGTGAGCTCCATGACTGGCTTCTCTGTGCCGTCTCATTATTTTCGGTACTTAGGTTACAGGTCCCACGATCAGCCTTTTCTATGAGAATGCCCAGGGCATCAGTGTGTTTCCCTGAATGAGGAAGCTAAATGACATTGCAATTGAGTGTATTTCTGTCCTTGCTGAGTGTATTTGTTGAAGTATCGATGAAATCTGAGGTTCAGTTATCAGGCTGCTCACTCACTCGCCATGTAAATTGGATTCGACGTCCATGTATGATGGCTGCTCTGTGCCATTTCTGGTATTTCCATCCTTGATTTGCCTTTCAAAGCAGCCAAGATTAAACAAGCCTTCCTTCGTATTAGTGCTGTCCTTTTTCTGAGCTTAGTGTTTTTGTCTTTGTCATCCGTCTCCATTATTAGCTCCTCTAAATGAGCCCCTGCTATTCACGCTCCTAAAGAGTGGAGAAAAAAGAGTCTTTAAATCACACAGATCTCATCTGGTGACAGGGGCCCGTTAGATAGAGCACAGAATAATTCTGAATTAGTCTGAATTAGGTTTTAGATCATCATTTTAGCCCCGTCCATTTTTCCTTGCCAAACTATTTAAAAATAACCCAATTTTAATTGACATGACATCCCACCACGTGCATGGCCCGACCACCAAGGTAGGGAGGAGAACCATAGGCTAGTGAGTGCCTCTGTATGTCCTCTAATTGCTGACCTTTTGTACAGCAAACAGTATACATCTTTAGAGAAACTTCTTTGGTGTCATGTAGCACACTGTGTGGATTAGAGATTGGCAAAACGCAGAGTGAGGTGTGACGTGACATTTTTCATGACATCACAATATCTAACCTGCATAAATAGAACTGTAAAAGCTTTAAATGTAAAGCTGGCATACAGTAGCTTCTCACCTGTGAAGCTGGACCTGGTGATGTTCCATCAACAGAATCATCAGAACCCAGTCCCATCAGAGTGCAGGAACTCCCTCCATCCTTTAGTCACTAGGAGACGATGTGCCTTCATGGACCTCCCACTGAGGACTGATTTTAAAATTTATTTTGTTTATTTATTTTGTTACTAACTCAAATATTATTATTCATTTACATTATATTATTATTCATTTACATTATATACTTTTAAGCATTTACCTAATTAACATTGGAGGACCACCCATGGAGTCTTGGTCCTCCCACGGTTCCTACCTTCTACTTTCAGGGAGTTTTTTCCTTTCCACTGTCGCCCTAGGCTTGCTCAATTTGTGATTGGCCTTTTAAGATAATATAAGATTGTAAAGCTGCTTTGAGACGATGCTCAATTGTAAAAAGCGCTATAGAAATAAATTGCATTGAAGCTGGTATGAATGTGGCTTGTTTTTATGGCTTTAATTCTTTTGTGCTGTGTGAAAAGAAAACAGGGGTATCAGGTATCCCATAAGACAAGAAAATCAACTTTCATATACTCAACCAAAGCAGGTTGCTTGTAAAGTGATATATAATAAGCAGGCTTCATAAAGACCCAGAGTATTGTGTTCCACTCATGTTCAGTACATCGGGTTTCTGCGTTTTATCCAAGCTCTGTTTCTGCTTTGTGTTTTCTAATGCAGTTGGTACCATTATGGAGTACCATTGATCAATCAAATCAAATATCTGGATATGAATGAGTTGCGTTGCATTGGTGACCGAAAGTCTGAGACCACTAGTGAAAATACTTATCAATTTTATTTTGACTAAATCATCTAATCAGCATTAGAATTGGAGTGAAGCGTTAATATTTGAAAAGTATTGCGTACATTTGACCATGTATTAGTATTTGTTGTGTTCTGCCTGCTGTAATGACAGATTGTGCTTAATCTATCCTGAACTTCACATTTTTTCATCCAATCTATGGTTCCCCAATATTCCAAAGAGCGTCTTGTGATGAAACTGTATGCTTGAATTTTTTTGTCTTCAAGTGCCCCCATAAATTCTTGTTGGGATTTAGGACAGGTGACTGTGCTGGAAAGTCTATGACAGTCTATGACACTTCTTGATTTTCCTTGGTTGTTTTTACAAAGGTTTGAGGTGTATTTGGGGTCGTTATCCTGCTATGGTTTGATAATTATTCATATAATTATATGAAGAATTCTCCACAAAGAGCCAGCCATTACACTAGTGGCCTCAGTTGTTCGTCTCATGCAGTCGGGGCCAAAATTACTCTGTGTGCTACTGTTTTGAATTGCTAAATTTGCCTAGAACTAGGATTTGGTGTTGTATTTAGGAGTCCACCGTCTAAATAACTACCGTACCAATTTTGTCATTCTCAGTGCATGCCCCAACCTCATTTGAGGGCCCATTTGGGAAGGTCATATACAGAATCAGGGCTGTAATAGACACGCCGCGCTTCTCTAAGGACTACAAGACCCAGAAGCCCTTCTACCTGCTCAATGTTCTAAACCTCAATGAGGTGCTCGATATAGAGGTAAGAGAACCTTTTTCCGTTTAAACTAATTCATTACTGCCTACCATAATGAAAGGAAATTTATCATAGCATTAACAATAGAGGAAATGATCATCATCTTAATCAATTATTTCTTCATTCAGCAACCCAGCTGTGCTGTGACCAGTAAGAAGTTCAATTATTTTCTCGTGAAGACGGGCACAGTGGTTCTGAGGGCACAGAGTGACCTGAGAGGGTACACGCCAGGCCAAATCATCAAGCTCTCCACCGCGATCCAAAACAAATCTGGCAAAGCCACTGGCTATGTGCTAGCCAGCCTTATACAGGTAAGAGGATTTGTTTATGCAGCACTGGTTTTCTGGAGCTCCGCCGAAATTAGTTTGGCCACAAGAAAAGAAAGCACGAGAACGGCTTGTTCATCCTCAGGCTCTCCATCAAAGGTTATGCCAAAAGATCAGACAGGCGAGAACGATATTCAAAGATGGATGGTTAAGGTTGAACTAGGGTTACAATGTCTGAGTATGAAAAACGCTCAAGGTGACAAAACTGAAACATTCTGGAAAGACGAGGCATTCTGTGAAACACAAAGCAAACTCAAATGTAGCTGACCGATGGAAGAAAATGAGTGGCAGTTGATAATATTCCGGCAAGTCAGACTGTGTACTCAACAGAACCAAGGGGTGTGGCAGCCTGTTGTGAAATCTCTGACAAATTCGTACTCATTTAACAAACAAATTCGTTTGGGTTTGGCCAAGAACTTGTAGTTGTGGGTGTTTCAGTTCATGCTTTTGCACCGTTAATAAAATCAGTGGTTCGGCTATTTTTTTTTCTTTATTGCCAGAACATAAATTTTGACCTAGGTTTTTTCTCATACACTTACACATGAATCAGTATACTTAGACACAACGTAGCGGTGAAACATATGTGTGTAGGTGCCTTTTTTGGCTTTTTTGATCAAAACCGATGTTTCATGTTTGCCCTTTTCCCTCCCTTTCCATGCAGAAAGTAACCTACAAGATGAAGCGGCCCCTATTTGATTTGCGGACCATAGCCGAAGTAGAGGGGGCTGGCGTCAAAGCAGGCAAACATGCAGAATGGAAGGAACAGATCATCGTTCCTCCCCTCCCTCAGTCTGGCCTTTCTGGTTGCAGCTTAATTGACATCGACTACTTCATCCAGGTTAGTGCTAAGAGGGTCACACACAGTACTACAGTAATACAGTAACCGGGCCCAAATATATTCCAGGGCTGCTTCCGAATTTGCATACTTCCATACTACACAGTACGCAAGAGCATGTAGTGTTTCAGAATTCAAAGTATGCTTGAAACAGTACGCAAAAAGTCCCCGGATGACGTCCTCAATCGGCAGCCATTTTTAAGTATGCAACCAAAGCACACTATCCTATCCCATGATTCAACTGGACCAGGGAAGGCGTTCGAAGCTGATGAAGTAAAATAGCAGACAGCGCTGAGGTGACGGTTTACAAATTTCAAATGAAATATTAAAAAAAAAAAAAAAATTATTGAAAATATTTTTCCATTGATAAGTATTTTCAAATAATTTAATATGTTGGCGAATTGGGCTTTTAATAAAATGAATGGAGGCGATTTTTTTGTTGGTGGTGTGACGTCATGCGTCACATGACATTGGTAAGATGGCGGGCGTAGCGCGCCTGAGGTTCTGTGTATACTGCATACTTGCGTACTTAAAGAGCGTACTGCTTTAACGGTCGAGCAGTGTGTACTTAATCGAATCTAGTGGGTACTGTCAAAGTATGCGATTTCGGACGCAGCCCAGGTTCAAGTTGCTTCTAGTGGTCTTAACCTCTGATAAGTTTACTGTTTGGTTACCATGGCGAATAAATAGCTCCATAGACAAAACAACATTAAAACTGGATCAGATTGATGTGTGTACAGGACAAGCATGTCTGGTAACAGGAGGTTTTAGTTTAATTTCAACAACATTTGTTCAGTGACCTGGAACTGGAAATTCCAGGTTCCAGTCTCAGGCCTTCTTTTTCAAATGTTTTAATGTGTTTAAATTTAGCCTTTATTTAACCAGGTCGATCCCGTTGAGACACAACAATCTTATTTTCAAAGGAAGTCTGGCCAAGACTGCAGCCTAAAGCATCAGTTTTAACATTTAAAACAGACAATTCACAATTGCACCATAAATCACCAAATAAAACAACAATAATAAAGTAAATAATACAAAATATAGGTTGAAACTTCATACAAAGCAAGAGCAGGAACGATAAGAGGCTCATTCCAGATTTCTTAAAAGATTGTTCTGGAGAATGTTCCTCCAGTTCAGGCAGACACTCTCTTTTCTGTAATGTGGGGGCACCCCTGGAATATATAAGATGGCAAAAACCAAATTATGACCAAATTATTGGAAGGACAACCGTCAAAGCTGGTCTATTTCAGACACTTTGAGTCACCAGCAAAATCCCCAGAACTTGAAAAAGTGTCCACCAACGAACGCTATGTAACACGTCAATTAAGGAAAACACTAATGGAAGCCTGAGCTGACAGGATTGGTAATGTTATTATGGCTTTCTAAGGAGCTTAGGTGTGTCTTAAGTGTTTAAGAGCTTAGCCTAAGTACCTGGAAGCCGAAGTGTAGATAAACTGCCAATATGTGTTTAAAAATCTAGGCTATTTAATGCAAATTGAAAACTATAACCATAAACGCTTTAAAAGCAACGTGGTCACAGCAACTGCACTTTGTTTTTACTGAGAAACTGCGACTGAGTGATCGTGTCGGTGTGGATAAGTTTTCTTTTGTTCCCTCATTCTGACAGATTTCACTCAAGTCCCCTGAGACGGTGGTTACTCTGCCCATCTACATCGGAAATATCCCCGTCAACTTGACCCCGTCAAGACCTCCACCAAATCCTCTTCAGCCTGCTGCTGCGATGCCCGCCATGCCTGGCTTTAGTCCAGGACCAGTCGTGCCAAGTGCGCCCCCCGTTGAGGACGACCAGGACGAAATGCAAGGCGCAAGTGGACTAGCCAGTGAAGAAATTCCCACCAAGAGCCACTCTCAGCAGGATCCCTCAGGCCAGGCTATAGCCTTTTCCCCTGGACCATTTAGTCATGCTCCAGCACAAGCTGTTCCTCAGGGTCAGCATGGCCAGTCAGCTGAGAGCTCGGCGCCTCTCTTCTGCGTCTCCACGGGGGCTACCATTCCCTTTTTCACAGATGGTAATGCCACTCCGGTACCCACTACTTGCCCTCTGATACTGCCTCCAGAGTACAGCATGGAATACCCGCATGGTGAGTAGCCTAATATTATACATTAACACCACCTCCTCGTTTCTACCCTGATTATCCACGGGTGGTGGTTCATTCTTAGCACCGCACGTGGTTGTGTGGTACGCCGGTACGAGGGGGTCAGACAGCAATTCTGCTGGTGTCTTTAAACATCTCAGAGTCACTGCTGTACTAAGAATAATCCACGGACCAAAAATATCCAGCCATCTTTAGGATGACCAATACAAACTAAGCAAAGGATGAGTGGCTGTCTTTAACAAGATGGACCAACAAGTTAGGTATGTCTAATAGATTACACTGTAGTGTCCAGTGTCACTAAAGTGCTGAGAATGATCCAGCACCCGATTAATATCTGATCTGTGCTGGTCCTGTGGCTGTCCTGATCATTACAGAACAGAGTAAAGGACACTAATAAAGTATTCAGAACAACAGGTGGACTATAGGCTGTAACTGTAGAACCACACTATGTACCCGTATGTGAAGTGGAGCTGAAATAATGGAGAATGAGTCTAGACATAATTGCTTGATCTAGACTTGTAAATTCGCTGTTTTGAGGTAGATCGTCTTTATGTTAGAAAGCTGTAATTGTATCGTATTTAGAACTGAAAGCATCTTCTAGCTGGAAGCCAAGGTGACTAGTCTGAGGTATTCACACCAGGGCTCTTTGGGTATAAAATCTTCTTCCATAGACACAATGGCATTTTACTTTTAGAGGCTCTGTGAGCACTGGCAAAAGTTCTGGGCATGAAGGAGATGGAGAAGAAAGATCTGAGGCTCAGATCCCACCTCTACCAAGCTGTAACTGTTGGGTCCTTGGGCCTACTAAATGACCGTATTTAAACATGGAATAGGGATTGAGGTGGAAGTCAAACAGCAGATAGAGTTTCAAAAGGTAGAATCCAAGCAGCTAAGGGTTAAGAGCTTTGCTAAAGTGCCTAACAGTGGCAGCTTTGACGAGCTTTAACTTTTTAGTTAATTATCTAGTACTTTAAAATCCACAACATCACTGCCCGACGAGTTACAGCATGTCTTAGGACCCAGTTATGCGGGGACCAGGGAACCCCACGTCGTATAATAAGAATGGGGAAATAATACAGAAGGACTAAAAGGGGGAAAAGGACGGAGCGAAAAGCTCCTGGACACAGGAAAAACTCAAAGGAAAAAAGGCTGTGCTGCATCCCGTGTGGGAAGCAGTGTTAGTTTTGACAGCAAATTTTGATTTAGTATTAGTCTTAGTCTTGTGACTAAAATGTAATTTAGTTTTTGTCATAATTTAGTTATCTGAATTGTATTTAGTTTTAGTTGAGTAATTATCATAAGAATGTAGTCGACTAAATCTACAGTCAATTCAGTCGACTAAAATATAAAGGGTGTAAAATGGGAATACTTTTTTTCTTCAGTTCCCTTGAATTATTAAAGTCATTATATACACTTACACAAAGTAAAAAAAATATTAATCAATTATGGAATATTATTAATGTTTGAAATACCAATATCTTTCAATAAACATCTTTATTGACCTGACCTCGCATATTGAGCAGAACAATAAAATATTGATTATGAATAGGTTTGCTATGCCTGAGAAATAAATACATGGTTCATAACAAATTGTGTAATTCATTTTTTAACTGAGTACAGTAAAAGCAGCAGGGCCATTAGTGCAAAAATAAGCACCAAACATATAACAAGAGGATTTATAACTAAATTTAGTATTCACAGGTTAATTATTTCACAACCTCAAAGGAGAAATGTGCCCATACGTCGGCTCTTCTTTTTCTCCCTGCTGACATTGTCTAGATAACTTA
>JAVSBV010073688.1:0-10188 GCA_033117975.1 Parotocinclus spilosoma
ATGGATATAACCTTGTGTGTGTTGCTTACATGGCCACTGATGCCGATAGCGACGTTAAAGAAGCCAAATAAATAAATTTTCCGTGAGCACTTTATTAGAAACACCTGTATACCTACATGTAGTTATCTATTTAGCTAGTCACTTGGCAGCAGTGCATAAAATCATCCAGCTTCAGATAATGTTCACATCAGAATGGGGAAAATGTGATCTCTGTGATTTTGACCATAGTATGATTGTTGGTGCAAGGCAAGCTGGAGCTGTAGTTAGCATATGTTGGCATCTGACACTTTCATTGGTTGTACAGTTGAAGATTGTAAAACATAGCATGGTCTGATGAATCTCAATTTCTATTGAGGCACAGAGATGCCAGTCAGTGTCAGAATTTGATACTCACAGCATGAATTCATGCTAAGTGGTATGTTTTCATTACTACCAGTTATTGTCGCTAACCATGTGCCTCCATGTATGATCAGAGTTTGCTCATATTTTAATGTCCATGTCCAGCAAAATAAGGCACAATGTAACACCTCAAATGTCTCAAACTGGTTTCAGAAATATCAAACTGAGAGCTTCACAGTATGAAAGTGTGTATAAAAACTGCAGGAATTGCATAATGCAATCATGCCAACATTGAGCAGAATCTCAAAGGAATGTTTCCAACATCTTGTTAAATCCATGCCATGAATAATAGAGGCTGTATTAGTGTTAGTAAGCCTGTATTACTTATTGTTTATAAAGTGCCTGGTGAGAGTATATGAAGTTATTTAAATATTTGTTATTATTCAAGTTTACAGTAAGTATTGGAGATGCATGTCCTTCTACCCTATTTTGGAAGGGTCGTGAATGCAGAGGGGAATGTCGATATGGTGTAGAATTAAGCATAACCAATTTGTAGGGGGGGTGCAAGTCATTTGCAGTTACTGCTTTCTTCATGCAGTGTAGTTACGTTCTGCTTAAACTGCATCAGACATTTTTTTATATAGGTACAAGGAAGACCCTTGGCTGTGGGATATGGAGTGGGATGTTCAGGAGTTCAAAAAGAAGAAAATAACCATGAGCAAGAGGAAAATAGCCAAGCAAGAGGCAGACAAAGCAGCAGCAGTGGCCTCTCAGTCTGATAACCCAGTAAAAGACTGGGATGAGGGTAAATATGTGACTATAAGGTACAGATTGCTCAGATAAAAAAATAAAATGGATTAATCAATTGAATTTTATTAGTCCATTTAATTTTAGAATGTAGTCTGTGTAATGTGACGGAATCAATTTCCAGTACGCAGCTGTGGCAGAAGTAAACCGTTCCTTAATTCAAGTGTACTCATTAAAGAATTGGTAAAAATTTGAATTCGAACACCATTCAATTGGCAATTTAATCTATAGCAACCTTAGTTTGAGGTATCTATCTGACAGTGAAGAGGTGGCGCCGTCTGATTATCTGACAGTGTACCAGTCAACAGTCCATTATCACCATTGGAAGTTATTGTTCTTCATATATAATTAGACTTAATTATAAATATATTTCACCTGCAGAGTGTTATTTTGAGTGGTGAACAGTAGTGATGTCTGATTCACAACTGTTGGAACACAGCCATAAATAATTAAATAGCTGCATTTGTTTGCCTGACTAACTTCTAAGTCTTAGTTATATATACCACCTTTTCTTTGTTATGGATGAATCCAAACTCTACATAACATACACAACATAAAAAAATTTACCAAATGCAAACCTTTCTGTATAAATATATATTAATACAGTGTGGCTATAAATTACAGACCCGGGACCTCCAGAGGAAGAACATGAAATAAATGACCCCTGTAGAGAGCTTGTGGAGCGGCTGAAGGGAACAGTAAACTGTCTGCCAAAAAGGAGACAGCATATGCCTGCGCACCCAAGGTAAGTTCTTCTTTTCAGTAAATAATGCTTAATCAATACACACGCAAATTGTTTTATTCTACTATACATATTCTTTATCATTCATTTAAGATCTCAAGATGGGTGTACAGAAGGGTCTTGATTATAAAGTCTTAATTATAAAGCTGTTTTAAGCCTGTTGTGGACAGGTGACTCCTGAAGTTTGTCACTCACTCACTTATTCTTTAATCCTGTACAGGGTTGGGTAAAGAGCTAGTGCCTAACCGGCAGCATAGGGGACAAGGCAGGAACAACACTAGATGGGTTGCCCATCCATCTTGGAGCTCATGCATTCACACACACACTTGGGGCACTTTAGAGACACCAATTAACCTAAGCATGTCTTTGGACTGTGGAAGGAAACTGGAATACCCAGAAAAAAAACACACATACACGGGAAGAACATGCAAACATGCACACAGAAAGGACCCCGGATCTTTTTGCTTAGAGGCATGAGTGCTACCCACCAAGCCACCTTGAAGTTTATCCTAATATTCATTTTCTGCACGGTGGTTCACTTATGGTGAAATAAGTAAATTGCAGAGCTGTCTTTAACTGCAACTGATTTATGGCATAGTTTGTTTATTTGTATGCAGATAGTTTTCCGTCTTTTGAGCAGCTTCCATCTTTTTAAAGCAAGCCACCTTCATGCATATGAGGATAAGCCAATTAAATCTAGGAACATATACTGCGAGGCTGGTGGTGTCTGTAATTTGTCTCCTGGCCTAGTTTGTTCACTCATTTATAAATGTTTGTATTGGGTTTTGAGGTAGCACACTAGCTTAATTTGTCTGAGTGGACATGTAGTCTGTACTAGGACACTCTTGCAGCTAAGTAGGACATACTACTGAGCATGAGGTAGTAAATACATTTACTCTTAAAATGGTAGATTTTTTTTTTTTTTTGCACAGTGAGTGACATGCTCAATAATGTCCGCTCCCACATTGATAAAACACCAAATATGTGGTAGTATAACATCCTGTAATTCACAAAAAGTAGGGGATATTTCAAAATGAATAAAATGTCACCCAATTATTGTGAGCAGTGCATATATTGTACACCCCCTACGTATTCTCTTTAAATATATCAAATTGTGTACTGTTAAATAAACAGCTTCTCTTTCCATCCTCTTGCTTCTCTAAGCTGGTATCGGAAGTTGTGTGTAAAGATGTCAGAAGTAGAAGAGGTTTGGTCACCTGGAGCCAGCCTAATCAGTCTGCAGATGAGGGTGACACCAAAGTTGATGGGCCTGACATGGGATGGCTTTCCCCTGCACTACACAGAGAAACATGGCTGGGGATACCTTGTACCAGGACGAAAAGACAACCTAGACACCACAGAGGACCACAGTGAAGGACCTGTTTGTCCCCATAGGTATAATACCATAGTGTACTGCTGAATGGTTTATTGATAATGTACAATTATTTCTTGGTTTTGAAGTTGTAGCATTTTCTAGCTAATTAATTATTATAATTGTCACCTGGATGTTGATGAATGTTTGTCTTTTTGTTCTTATGCATCTTATCTCCAGGGCAATAGAGAGCATCTACAGAGAGTATTGTGAACAGAAAGGGAAGAAGCATCCAGAGTGTCTCGACAGCATGCCCTCAGATGATCTTAATTTGACTGATAGCAGTGTCTGGCAAACAGTAAGACTTTTTAGACCTATGCATTTTCACAAAGCCCTGTACAATGAAGTTACAGTCCATTGACGATTAGTTCACAGATAAAAGTGGATAATTGTATAGCAGAGGCCTGGAGCTTTAGACCATTGGACCATTACTAGGAGATTTTACAGGCAATGTGGATATAGTGGTAAATGGATGTCATCTTGCTTGTTTGTCAGCAGAAAACAACCCACCAAATAATCTCACCATTAAACCACAAAGTTCTGTAGCAAATGGCTTCATAGTCAGTTAATTACAGCAAAATATACATTACATTTGCAAACTATGATTATTTGTAATTATGTATTAGTCTGATTTGGTTTTAGACAAGGATGTCTGACTCTTGCAAGGATCAGGAGCGACATGAGAAAATTGTACAATTTTGCTGTTTGAAGGCAGGATTTTTTGTGCCCTCTAGGTGGAGGAGTTAAGTCGTCTGGAGGCAGTGTCTGATGATGAGATGGTGCCTAGTGCAGCAAGAGCTAAAAAGACCCAGGTCAGTCTTTGCTCTCTTGAAATAAAACACTTTCATTACACTAAAACATGGGATTACCATGTTACCTTAAACAGTAATGTACTGGCATGTTGCATATAAACAAAATGTCTCAAAAGTAAGATTTGTTTGGCATCAGTGGCTATTTCAGGTACACACAATGTTACATACACAAGGTAATCTCAATTTTAGTTAATCTATATAAACTCAAGTCAGTGCTAATTTAGAGTAATCTAGAGTAATGTAATTAACATGCACATATTTGCAAAGAAACCGGAGTGCCTGGAGTAAACCCAGATATGGGGAATACATGCAGAATCTACACACAGAACCCAGGGCACTCCACCCTGGGACTGAACTCAGGACTTCTTGCTGTGAGGTGGCGGTGCTATCTACCAAGCAACTGTGCCACTCCTCAGAAGTAAAGAAACACCCATATCAAATAAAGTTTGGCAATTTGTGTCTTAAATGCAATTGTTGCATAAAATGCAGTTTGTTATGCTGTCCACCATGCTTGAGAGCTATCCTTTTCTCCCATTCCTAATGAACTTTAGACTTCAATCTGGCTAAATTCTAACACAATCATCCATAATTCTGTTCTTAAGATGAACAACATTTCTCTGTCTGCACAGAATAAATTGACATGACTCCACAAATATAAATTCAAAGGAATGAAGAAAACATGTTTTCATACAACAACCTTGTGTAATGGTGTGCTCTTGACGTGTCGTCAATTTGGGAATCGCCACACATCACATCATCCCATGATTTTAAGGAGGCAGTCTTGTTAGATGGGTCAGTCCACTGAGAATTTGTGTTCGACCAGTTTCAGTAATTCGTTATGTTGTCCTCACCATTCATGAAGAAATTTGCTTCATCACTGAATGAGGGATAATCTGACGTTGCTGTATCAATCCATTCTGCATTGTGTCTTCGGTCAGGTGATGCAGCTTCTAAATTTAGTAATTGTAAAATTATCTGAATCAAAGCACAGCTAACCCGACATTTCAGAGATAGATGACAAGTGCTATGATGTGGGATTTTGCACAATGGGCAGCAGTTGCTGTTGCTATATCTGTAGTGGTTTTGGTCATCCTGCTTTACATTTATTTTCAGCATAACCTGTATCACGGAATTTGGCAACAGGTTTGGCGACTGCACTGTGGATAATGGAAGGTCTTCTGCTATGACGTGCTTTCTTCACCCAAAATGATAGCATAGGAAGTGGGACCATAGCAACATGTTCTGCTTAGAATAACACTATACCGCACGTTGCCTGTACAGAAGAAAATCACACTGAGAACAAGTCAATCTGTTTTAACATTAGCCAAAATATTGTTGGACATGCATCATACAGCTACCTTACTGTATGAAAAACTGAATTCAAGATCAACCTGGCCTAAAAGGTTCCCCCTTCTCTCACAGCTTGTGCTTCGATCATTCGTTCACTGTCTGCCAAACTGTTTTCTGTAGGCGTTTCCTTAATTTTGAGACATCCTGTACTCTGTTTACCTTATGAAAATCTAACATTCAGTGGATTTCGTAAAATTTAACTTTCAATTGCCTGTTTCTTCCATTTGCTTAAATGACCTACTTAAGTGATCGATAATGTACTTAAAATGATTTATCGTATGTTTGTGCCGTTCATAGCAAGATTATAGATATATGATAGTATATATGATATATGAAGATATATAATTGTATATATGTTATATTGTAGCATTTAGTATTAAAAGACCGTTATGGGACAGTAAAGAACTTGCATGCTCATGTACATGCATGCACGTTAGGACCTATATTCTGCTTTTTAACAAGATAAAGTCTTGTCCAAGCCGCATATATCGGGCAAGAAAAGTGTAGTTTTAAATATACAGAAACCAGGTATAAATATTTCTATTGTAGATAAGATTTTTGTTATCCCCAACTATTTTCTGCAACTAGGTATGTTTGGATAACAGGGATTGCATGTATATCAAGTCATGAAAAATATGGGTGTTTTTATTGTGTTGTACAGAGCATTTAAGTATGTTTACAGTGCACAATTATAAAATGTTTGTATCTATCAGATATCACTGGATTTGGAAGCTGAGAGTGAATGTCCCTATCACCAAGGTAATGGACCGTACAACGATGTCAACATCCCTGGTTGTTGGTTTTTTAAGCTACCTCACAAGGTGAGTGGAAACGTCTCATTTCACCTTCATTCATTCCAGTCGACACCGAAAATACAGGTATGCTCCGTTTAACTTCCATCCAGTAAACATCTAGTTGCTTCAGAGACCAATGTCTTTACAATTACAGTCGAATCCGGTTAATAGGACCACCGTTTGTGCTCGGTTTAACTTCCATCCAATAAACATCCGTTTGCTTTAAAGACCAATGTCTTTACAATTACAGTCGAATCCGGTTATTGGGACCAGCCGCTTATTCGGACCAAATCCTAAAGTACAGAAACAAATCCTATGATATACGTGTAATGTTATTCACTAATTTTGACCAAAATTCCGCTTAATCAGACCAAAGTACGTGAGAAGCGAATAAAAAAAAAAAAGAAGCCAAAAGTCACTAAGGAGAGAGAAAGAGAGAGAGAATGCAGGGCCTTATAGCTTCTTTGTACAACTTGTGAGCTAAAATAAATGAACTTGTACTTCTCATATTCTGTATGTCCAACTGAAAATACATCAGTAGGTGTATCTCACCCACCTGCCATATCATCTCTAACCTAGAACAGTATAAACTGATTCACATCTGGCTGATCTTCCTTGTTGTTTGGAAAACAGTCTATCGGTGAATGTTTATCTTCAATCAAACCAATGTATCTGTCGTACCTTTTGATATTAACATTACAGTAGTATAAAGACTGTGCCTTGGTAATATCCGTAATAGGTCAACGACTTGTTTTACAGAAGGCCATTGGTAAACAGGGCATACCTGTATTGAAATCAGCCATCATACCCTCGCTGAACCTTCTTTAAGATTAAATCTTAACTGTGCTTTTGTGTCCCAGGATGGAAATGCGAATAACGTAGGCAGCCCGTTTTCGAAAGATTTCCTATCTAAAATGGAGGACGGGACACTTCAGGCAGGGCGAGGAGGAACAAACGCTACACGCACTTTGGAGATCAATAAGATGATCTCATTCTGGAGAAACGCCCACAAGCGCATCAGGTGGATTTTCCTGAGTGCACTTCCAGTAAAATACCTAGTGGTTGTTTATTGACTTTCCAGAGCACTCTCATTGATCCTTTTCTCCCTGTGTAGTTCTCAGAAGGTGGTCTGGCTGCGGAGGGCGGAGCTTCCTCGCGCTGTTAGCAGGTAAGCAGTTATTTTGTTCTGCTTAGTACTGACATTTGAGTCACTTCTCTAAAATTAGTCTTTGAAATCGCACAGACATGAAGACTATGATGATGAGGGCCAGTATGGTGCCATCTTACCACAAGTTATCACTGCTGGGACAGTCACCCGTAGAGCTGTGGAGCCAACATGGCTTACTGCCAGTAATGCACGGGTAAGAAAGCAAAATTCGTCAACTAGCTGCCCTGTCCTCATAAAATAAAGCCAATAGAAATAAGGAAATAAAGAAATAATAATAATAAAGAAATAATTTTCTGCGTTTGAAGAAGAACTTAGCTGGCTTGCACATAGACAGCTTCAAGGCCTTTTCACAACGAGTATGATAATTTCACACAACAAAAATGCAATTTTAACATGGAGATTTTCAAAGTGGGTTATGTTTTGGTCTAAACACTCAAATTGCCTGTCCACTTTTGCTTTCTTTAATTTTCCTTCTGTTAATGTGTCACTGAATATTTGCTTTGTATTTTCCAGTCAGTAAATAAACTGACTATATGAAAATTAACTGACTATAATGCACTTAGATAAACAAGAAAACCATCATTCCCTTGCCTTTCAGCTATATTCAGATATTTTCTATAATATCCATATTTTTATAGTCTATGCTCTGGTTGTCAAGCTCCGATTGGTCAGCCTGATTTCTATGCAGCCGAACAACGCAGAAATTAGAACAGGCTCTGATTTAAAATGTTACGCAGCAAAAAAGCTACTGTAGAAGCAAAAAAGAAAGATACTACCACTTTTGGATGTTTTTGGAGGTGCGCACAAACCATATATGTATTAGTCCTAATGAAAGCCATTTTATGTCAATAAAAAACATGATATGGCGTTGTCATGTGGGGTTGTAGAAATAACCAGGTCTTTAAGAGCTAAACTAGAACTTAAATCATTAAATTGTGAGGACTCAAACTAAATTAGATTTTTTAATTAGGATATTTTAATTACATTATGTATTATTAACATTTGCTTATGACTGAAAAGCTTATCGCCACAATTGTATATTGCTTAAGTGTAATAAAGGTTTTGTTTGTAGCACCTCAAAAAGGTCTGTCCTATACGTAAAACGAATACATCTAATCACTTTGTGTTTACCTAATGCATTAGGTTATACTGGCCTTCTTCTGATGCTTTGACTGAAAATGTTATGTACACTGTGACAAGAATGGGTCCTCACATTAAAAATCTGCTTTGATGTATTAAGGAACTAATTCCCACAGAAATATTCATGCTCTCACTTAAACTTTTCATTCCTGGGTTGTTTGTTTTTGCAGCGGGATCGGGTGGGTAGTGAACTAAAGGCTATGGTGCAAGTGCCTCCTGGCTATCACCTGGTGGGGGCTGATGTTGATTCACAGGAGCTATGGATTGCAGCCGTGCTTGGAGAGTCACACTTTGCTGGCATGCATGGTGAGCTGCAATGAGATGACATTGATTTGCTTTTGTTTGAGGCAAGATGCTATTTACCAGCTAAGTGCTTTACTTTGCACGTTCTGTCATTATATTAGAAAAGCAGTGGTGCTGCAACCATGAAGTACCTCACAGTCTAGTGTTGATGTCCATAGTCCATAGTATGTGATGTTTACAGTGGTGAGTGACATTTCAACAAACAAGGAATATATTCTTCTGGTTTGTGGCTATAGGCTGCACAGCATTTGGGTGGATGACCCTGCAGGGGAAGAAGAGTCAGGGCACAGACCTACACAGCCGCACCGCTGACGCTGTGGGCATCAGTCGAGAGCATGCTAAAGTATTTAACTATGGCCGCATCTACGGTGCAGGGCAGCCATTTGCTGAGCGCCTGCTCATGCAGTTTAACCATCGACTAAGCCAAACTACGGCGGCCACGAAAGCACGGCAAATGTATGCACTCACGAAGGGAGTGCGAAGGTAAAGTGCATGGACACTGGACTTGTAAATATATCTCTCTATTTTACTGACGTATTACTAATCGTGGAAACAGATATTACCTCACTGAGGAAGGGGAATGGTTGGTAAAGGAACTTTGTGTGGATGTCAAGAGGGATGAAAACGGGTCTGTGTCCAGAGAGGAACTGCGCAGGATTTCAAACCTAGCTGCCAAGAGGTAA
The DNA here is from genome assembly GCA_033117975.1 of Parotocinclus spilosoma. Lineage (NCBI taxonomy): Eukaryota > Metazoa > Chordata > Actinopteri > Siluriformes > Loricariidae > Parotocinclus > Parotocinclus spilosoma. The sequence goes on from JAVSBV010073688.1 coordinate 9,511, forward strand.
GATTACTAATATATACATATAATGCATTTTTGAGACAAAACCTCAGCATGCAGTTATGTCACAGGCAGATATGTAATTGATTGCTTATGGTCTGATTAGACACTGGGTCTTGCCACAATAGGGTGTAAAAGTGCTTCACCCACTGCTCTCTAAAAAGATGCTACTTTTGGGTAGTATACCTCTTGATGAGAAATCGTTGACTGCTAGAAATGCCTCTACAATTAACATTTTGCCCAGTTGACAGACTTTGAGATGGAGTCTATGAGAAGCAGGATCGTTGTTTCGTAAAGTTGCCTATCATCTAGGCCATTCTGACCTAGCTGTTAGGAGGTGCTGGAAGCAGTGAGTCTGTGATGACAAGCACACACAGCAAACAGGCTCTGGATGGCCCAGACAAACCACAAGTAAAGAGGAGTTTTTTTCCTCCAACAAGCACAAGCAGCTCCCACAATTTCACTGCCAAACATCCAGACATTACACATCCCTGTCTCTGCACAGAACACTTCCAGGTGCTTAGCAGAAGGAAATTAGTTGTCATGGTGCCCATTTACGTATAGTGGCATAATAAAGAAAAGCTTAAGGCATTTTTTCCTGCAACACTTCACTTTAACCCCTTTGATCACGTTTGCCGTCCATTAAAAGTATGGGCCAAAGATGTTCCTTGGTCCTCAAAGGGTT
>JAVSBV010073699.1:0-10188 GCA_033117975.1 Parotocinclus spilosoma
TAGAATTTCGTATTCATTTTGAAATATCCCCAAATGTAATATAATATAAAATGTGAGCGGTGTAAAGAAGTGTGTATGGCTGTCATTATTGTTTAGAATCCGTTTAGAAGGCGTTTTAAGGCTATTATTCTTTTATTGCCACTTTAAAGTTAATAAACACTAACATACTAGTCCTGCAGTAACTTTATATAAGCCAATCAAAGTTCTCAGAAGTTTATTTTAATGGGGAACATTTTTAATTGTGTTTTTGATACATGACCCTGTCGAGGAGCCATACTTGTGGACTGTACCCAAAATGGTCATTACTGTGTGACAACTCATTTCGTAACGTACAGTCTCACATGGCATGCAAGATAGCAGCTTACACACTGTCTTTTATATATACCCAGTAAATTCGTTTTTTTTTTAATGGCATATAAGTGAAAGCATGCGTTAATGTTGTTCAATTGTTTAACAGAGCTTGCTTATAAACTGCTCACAAAAAATGAAGGTATAATGAAATGTGCCCTAAGCTTTGTGAGCAGTGTATATATTGTCCAGCTCTTGGGAACAGAAATTAGATTACATTACAAAGAGCTGAACCCTTTTAATTACTAATTTTTAAAAATTATTAAAGCATACTTGTATAAACTGGAACTGTTACGCACACAACCTGCTTGCAAATAAGGCTGTCGTTCTGTCATTTGCTGTCCTTTAATACTCAATTAGTGAATACACAATTTGCCACAGTGTTCTGCAGACAAAAATGTGTGCAGTTCAGGACGAACTCGAGCTCTGTCTGTGTGGAGTTTGCTTGTCCTCACGGTGTGAGAGTGGGTTTTCTCTAGGTGCTCCTGTTTTCTCAAACAGCAGTGCACTAGGATAATCGGTCACTTTAAATTGGTTGAAGAAGCAACCAATTAATAAACACGTCCTCACTGTTGGGTAGCAGACTTGGCTGAGGTGAGACTGGCATTGTTTACAGTGTCCTCTGTCCAGGAATCTGTATATTACTGCATTCGAATAAGTCTGTTTTAAGTCAAATGGTCGACTTGAAGGAATGTAGTATGATGTAATTAAACTCTTCGGGTTCTGTAAGTTGGTTTCTTTTTTTCTTTTTTTTTGATTGCATAATTTAAACCGATGAATTAATAACTATATATTGTAAATGTTGTACATGTACCAATTCGGCATTGTTATTTGGATATACCTCCTGTGTTGTTAGTATGCTCGTTTAAATGCATGTTATCAAGAATAGATTAAAAAATGAAAAAAAAACATGGCAGAAATTAGCAGGACAGTAGTTTCTTAAAATAAATATTTAAGCAGATTTTTTTATTTCACAAATGAGTTTGCCTAAATTAATTGTTTTATGGTTTTAAGCAAGAAAACTGAGACGTTTATGTATACATTATAAAATAAGTTAAAAAATTATCAAAAGCTAAAATATACTTTTCACAAAAAATGGGAGATACTTAAATAAATTCTCCCATAATGAAATATCCCCCAATTTTTGTGAGCAATGCAAATTGTGACTACACATGTTTAAAATGTACTCTTTCATATCAAATGATTGAACTGCATCGCACCCTTTGTCTCCTGTGGTATATGTGTACATAATTATGTAAACATACTTGTAATAAGTTTCACATATTAATACTTTGACTCTTGCTGGTTTTAATTAATTATGGTTACCAGTTAAATGTATTAAAACACAGATACATACAGAAGAAACTAATATTAGCTTCTGTGTACATTTTACTTGTTACTAGAATACAGACCACTTTGCTAGCATTCGTGCAGGTGGCATAAACAGTTGATGGCGCATTTACTAGTCTCATTAACCAGTCTTAGGGCTCGCAGTCTTGGGGATTGTCAAGGCAGGAATCTCACAGGAGGATGTGACATAAACAGGACATTTTATTGCTCAAACAATGACATTCATTTCCTTGAGCATAATGCAGCAAAACCTTGGAACTTGGACTTCCGGGGGTTCCAGGAGCAGTCTGGGGTTGCCATATCCCACTTGAAAAATACACTACGGGTCAGTGTCAAAAATCCCCACAACAGCCACCTCCCTTTGAATAAGTGGCTTTAATCTGACCGATAACTCGTGTGTGTGTGTGTGTGTGTGCAGACTGGGGACAAAAAAAAAACAATTGAAATCAAAGAAATGGCTTACATGCACTGAGAAATCCAAATACTGAGCTAGAATCCAGATCTCTCTATCAGATTACAAGACCATAATTCGAGCTGGGAAATCGGAGTGTGCTGTTTACATGACCCATTGAGTAAACTGCATGATCGTATTACTAAGTGCATGTATTTGCACTCACTGTAAAAATTGTGATGATCACAACTACTTTGTGCTGTAAATGCATACCAGATGCATTAACCACCAGGTTTAACTCTATTCACCAACTCATATTTGCCCTGACAGGCAAACCATTATTAGTGGGTGGGTTCTTAGAATTAACTCAATTGTTCGGCAACGCAGTATCATGTGTGATGATGTGGAGAAATTGAATACCAAAAGGTATTCATAATAAGTTGTATGCAACCGGTTTAGATATTACACATGGTGACACACCAAATGGCAATGGCATAGTCATACATCATCACAGTCATTTGAAAAAGGCATATGACAAGAGCTAAGCATGTGAAGCATGCCACTGGAGCACTGAACCAAGAATAGGATACCCAACAGAAAGTACGAATCAAGATTTAGGTGACGCCTCAAGTCATCCTCATTAGTGTAACAAGTTGCAAATATCTTTGACTACTCAATTTATTCATAGTTCATAGAATGCAGAGATGCTGAAGGTTACCATAACATCAGTTTTTCTTTGCGATTTTAGCTTATTACCAGAGATTAATGGTTATAGTCTGACCTGTTCGTTTCTACAAGCTTAAGTTCTTATATATTAGATCAGATCTTTTGTCTGTTTGTTTTTAGCTACTTTTTATCAGTTGGAAAATTTAAGTGGATTGTAGTTACTGGCGGAATTGTGGAATGAGATCCAAGCGAAAAATGCTATTTTGCTGCTGATATAGGGTTGGTCTTTCGGATACTTTCTATATAATGAGACTTCACTACATTGTGAGCATCAAGTGCAAATGCTCCCTTTTTTTTTTAAAGCCACTTTAATGGCTTGCTTTGGCGTTTTATTTTTTCGAGCTCTCATATGGCGCTCTCCCTCTCACAGACATAAAAAGCAAAATGATCCCACATGCATGCGTCACATACACTCGCTCAGCCATCCAGAACACTGTCCTGAGAAAGTGTGTGCGCATGTGCCTTTTTATCTGGAGGGAATCGGGAAAGAGCCTGGAGAGTGCGAAAGAGGTGAAGTGCCAAAGCGAATTTGAGTATGAACACTTTTAAAATGGAGGCAGAGGAATCAGTTTCCAAGAGAAATGGCACTGGTTTGGGTGTTGCAAGGAATATGTTAAGCAGACAAGTCGTCTGCAGAAGATTCAGCAAAACCAGTGCCGCGTTTTCCACACCAAATAAAACCAGTTAATAAACCGGACTGGCACATGTATAGTTCTGTGTTTTTTGTGTCACTAGTAAAAGTCTATTGTAGTTTTTGAAATTTACCGTATTTGTTTAGATAAAGGTATAGGCCTTGTTTTCTGGTCCATGGTTATACAGTAACGTTTGGTTATACAATTTCATCCAAGGAAGTGGACTTGGGCACTGTTTCCTGTCCTTTCACAGAGATCACTGTGATGCACAAGCTGTACATCCTGTGAGATTCGGCTTTGTTTTTTAATCTGCATTTAGCGAGGGCTGATGGTCAAAGCCTCCCTGTAAGTTAGTCAGAGAGCAGATTAAAGTCCTCATTTCCTGAACTGAAACGCTTAACGCTTTGTGCTTAACATTATGTAAGCATACATTAATTATATCATGTTCGGTGTTATTAATTTATCTGGTTGTCACCGGTAATTAGGGATTTTCTCACTGGTTTGCCTTCTGATGTGCTGTTATGTCTGTTGGTAGTACATACAACTGCACTGTTCAATCTTTTTTTTTTTTTTTAATGAATCCAACCATCCCAAATCAAATAAGTTGACAGTTAAATTTTGTGACATTGATTTTCAGCATAATCTCTTGATTCACCCCACAGTGCCCCTACATACCCCTAGGGCTTTAACCCTGGCCATAACAAAGAGCATAAACTAAAGAAGTCTTTTGGGAAGCATCCATTTTGTCTCTTGGAACAATAAATCTGCATATGTAGCTGAAGTAGCAGAATGTATACTGCTTACAAAAAGGGGGATCTTTTAAAACACGATATGCTCTAATGAAACATCCCCCAATTTTGTGAGCAGTATAGATTATAAAGTTAAGCTTAGGCATGAATCTGTTAAAATTGTGTACATGATGGTGGTGGAACTTAAGCACGCAAGAATATTTCATATTCATATGCTGATTGGAAGTATTAAATAAAGGATAAAGTATTACAAAGTCCTCTATAGTGCAGACATTTGTTAGTGAAGGAATCCTGCTGCTTTCCATGTTTGATTATTAAATTGGTATATTTTTAAAAATGTGGACCACCCTTATTATTTTTACTTAAACCACCTTGTTCTAACTTTATCTAACTGGACCATTTTGGTCTATATTAAATGAGTAAGAAATCATACATTTCAATTATTTCATTGCTGGAAATAAAAGTTCAGGGGAAGGATCCTGCATGTGGCTTTTATTTAAATTTAAAGCAGCATAGAGAAAGTGTCTCCAGTGAAGCTTTCACACCTTCTGACTTAATTTTCTTAAACAAAGAAGTTTGCCTGTAATGTGATCATTCGTAATTATATGAGAGTTCTGTTTTTTTTTTAATACAAAAAGCAATTGTTTTTATGGGAATAATGTGATTCGTTTGTAGAGCAGCCACAGCTATGATGATATTCAGTATTTATTGGATATGTCTGGCTATTTGATTCATTTAATAAGGTCTGTATGGGTGCCTCAATAATTTAAAATCAAAGGTGAGTTTTAGCAATTTTTTTTTCCCTCTAGCATTATTCTGACAGCTAATACTGTTTCAGCTTGGCTCTTCTGTTCAATAGTCCAGTAGCTTAGTTTACTATATAGTGCTCACAAAATGAAATATTTGTAAATGTTTGTGAGGTTTCAGTATTAATTCAAATGTTTAGTTGCGGTTGGATGTTTTTGTCCCCTGGACTGGAGGCTTGCTGTTGGTGCCCAGCTCTGGTTAACCAAGAGTGATGTACTGTGATGTGGTGCATTGAGGGGAAAGTCCAATTTATAAGCAGGTCTATGATGTGGAAGCGATGTGCTCTTAGATAATCTCACTATGGGTCTGTGTTTTACATCAGGTCTGACCACTTCACATCAGCTGCTGCTGCTCTGTGTTGTGGGGGGGGGGTGCGAGTGTGTTTTCTCTTAGACTCAAAGTACACTTGGAACCGTTTAGTGATTGCCCCGTTATTTAGTTTCAGTCAGGTCTGTATAAAAGGTCTGATTTTTGTGTTTGTAAATTAACGTTGTGTGCGTGCGTGCATATAAACACACACACACACACACACACACACACACACAAGTTAATGGTAATTTAGAGTGATCAATTAACCTAACACACATGTTCTTGGACTGTGGGAGGAAACCGAAGTACCCAGAGTAACGCAGACATTGGGAGGACGTGCAGACTCCACCCAGAAAAGACCCAGGCTGCGCCACCCTGGGATTGAACCCGGGACCTTCCTGCTGTGAGGCATCTGTGCTACCCATTGTGCGTCCTCGTTGCAGATAAATGGCACATTCTGACCTGTCCTTATATTCCTCTTAACTTGGGTGAATTTGAGTGTAATGTTTTTGTAGTGGCTGAGGTGGAAACTAGATGTAATGTGGCTGAAGAATATATTTGCTCGTCTGGAGTTAAGTAGGTGTTCTCAGAATGACATGATATAAACTGTAGTGCTTATGTGAAAAGCAAAGCAAATCACTCAACATGATTGCATTAGTACTTCTAATGTAATGGCCATGTATTCGGAGTCTTTAAAGTCAAATTCAATTTTTCTGTTTGTTCTTTTCCATTCCTTCAAAAGATTATTTTTGGTCTGAGTGGAAACAGTATCCAAACCCACACGTGTGGATACTTGCATTAAAATACTGGCTCAGCGAAAATGTTCTCTGGCACTACCACAGCAGCGGATCGCTAGCCTTCTGCCTGGGTTGGGCGGGCACTATTGGCCATGACTGAGGGAGGGGAGGTCAGAGCAACGGACCCCAGCATACCCTGTGATATACTGTATACTTTTCTAGTATATAATCCAACAGAATAGGTTCTGGTTCCCCCTCCGACCAGTACAAGAGAGAATGATAATTTTCTCCAATTTCTCAAATGCTGTCACGGGTACTTATGAAATGATTATCAGGGACACCACAACGGTGCCGCGGTTAGCACTGTTGCCTTAACTTCAGGTTCTTTCCTGAAGTCACACTACAAATGTGCACAGTTTGCACGTTTACTCTGGGTACTCTGTTTTCCCTCCACAGTCTGTCATTGAATGTATTTTGATTCCAAAGGTGGCATTAAATAACCCAAACAAATGTTATAACTTTTCAGAACGAACTCTGTGAACGTGTGGGGAGATTAGTATTAATGAGTATTACTCTTGCACTTTAATTAGTTATTTATTTTTACCTGATGTATGTCATGGTGCGATGTTGATGTCGAATCCTTGTCATCACCTGTCTTGGCCCCACTGTTTTTGTAGCTACACGGATTGGGGAATGGGACAACTTACAGCCTGTGCTGGTGTGTGGGGGTGGGGCTTAAACAATATCCTTTTTGTCGGAACTGTTTTGAGTGCTCAGCAAGAGGTTTTACATTTATTTTAAAGAAAAGCATGTAGCAAAACCATTATATCTTTGTCCTTTTTTGGTTTTGTTGTAACTAGTGCTAAGGCATGCTACGTTTGATGGCAAATATAGGTTTGCCTAAAAGTGAGAAGTGAGAGAACCCACTGAGAGCTGCTGAAAGACTGCACTGCTGTGATACTTTAACCCTGGTGCAGACCAAAGGAAGTGAATGATGGGTGTTAATGGCACAAAAGCCAGATTGTGATTGATGAGACGCGTGAGACTTCCTGTTGAGGCTTAAAGGCAAAGATTGCATCGACAACGAATTTTGGTCAGAGCAGTAATGGGCATTAAGCGCTTGTGGCATTTGAATATCCTATTCATCATTTGAATAGTTTTTAAGTATCTGAGCAAGAACATGTTTTTTCTGAATAAGGAATGAAAACTCAGACCGTATTTCGTCCTTGCTGAAATAGATGTAGGTTTTTGCAAGGCATTTTACAACAAAATGTTAATAGGCCATGAAAACCCAAATCCAAAATGTGTCGACCCTAGTCCCGTTTATTTGACCCATGAAAAAGCTGCAGCTTGCAAAACTGTAACAAAATAGAAACGTAGTCTTTTCTAATGTTCCTCAATATTAATGGTCCTCCTGTTCTATTAATGCTGAGTGCTTTAGAAATGTTCTTGTGTAGTGAGTTCAGAGATGATTAATGTGGGACAGGGGGGAGTTCAAATACACAGACACAAGTTATATAACTCCTGAGTGCAGGTAATGTGTCATGGTTACTTTTTTAGCTTTTATGTGGTACTTTATCACGCATTAGCACGTTACTCACAAAACTCACGATATCCTACAACGATGAACAGCTGCTCTGATGCCGAGTGTTTTCTGGCCGAAATTGAGATCAGTGAGTTTTTGGATAATATCACTGTTGCTGCGTTTTTGGTGGTTCAGGTTGCCCATCTCTTTTTCACTTGTCACAACCTGTTCTTTGTACCTACCTCGTTAAACAAAACACCCGCTTTGCTTTCCCTTCTTGTTTTGTTAGTGTGTGATGCCACAAACCATTGAGTGAACGCTAACACCTTCTCTCCCACCAGTGAAATTAGTCAGAATGTGTTTATTTTGAAAGTTTACTAGATATGGATATGGAACAGAAATCGACTCTTTAGAATTTTAATACACTGTCATCATCGTGTAATTGAGTTGTTGGCAACATGGTATAAGTTTATTCTACTGCAGTGGTAAAATACAAATTGCAATACTAAGTTTGAGATTTACTTTACATATGACGTCCTCCTAGTGTTTAGTTTTAGCTTTAGTGTTTACATTACATACCAAAACTCTAATAATGTCTTTCTCTTATCTGTCCAGCTCGGCATCCAGTGACTGAGTGTAGGGCACACAGGGTCGCTACCCCTCTCTCAATAAATTAAACTAGCTTGTATCTGACTTTACTAGGCTCTGTGTTGTTATTCATGTAGTATAGGTAGATGGACCAAAGGCTGAATTTTTTTTTAGGCTGTTCATACTAACTTTTAAATGTGACACATATCTGACATTCATCTGAAAACACTGAGGCACATGAGCAAAAGTATGGCTCGTCCAGGTTGAAATGATCATGCAGACTCAGCAGTAGCAGCTTCTTTGATAGTGATTTAAAAAAGGGTATATTATCTGGTGTGTACCCTTGGTTCTATTTGAACCTCAGTTTTAAGCTTTTTTAAAACAGAATTTCCTTTGACACTGCAACCAGGTCCTCCTGTGGCTGCATTTAGCCATTTCTTTAGACATTTGGGTGGTTGCAATGTGTGTTATAATTTCGTTGCAAAGAAAAATCACCCCAAATATTTGTGGTTCGTTACGTCACCATTTCACCATTGGGAAAAACTCCCCAACTGCCGTCATTTCTACTTTTTTATCGGCACACGTTTATAAAGAATGTCAAGTTGGAATGTTGTAAAAGTTGCATGAATTCTGATCTGGCTATTCAGACCTGATTTTAATACCACATATGAAAGTGGTAAATGAAAATGAATTGACTCTGACATTTTGGGGCTGTTCACACAAGCTCCAGAATTAACACATCTATGTCACATAAAACGTCAGATTTGGGCCACTTTTGCCTGCTTTGTGAACGTAGCCTTTGAGTGAGTTTGACTAGTTAGACAGTCCGATCATCGTACCAGACTGTAGCCTGTATATAGTTAGCTAATTTATTATTTGTGCCTTTGAGGAAATTGCAGCTGGTTGAGTAGAATTTAATCATGAGCTCTGGAGTTTGCTATTACCTAATGCTGAGCGATGTCCTTCAGAAGCATAGTAGTCTAACTCCTGGTTCTCTTTCCTCTCGCAGGATTATTAATTTGAGCAGTATATGTCTGTAAACTGAAAGTATGAGTGATACCGGCGTCAGAATGAGCACTGCAGGAACAGACAGGGAGCTCAGCGATCTCCTGGACTTCAGCATAGTAAGTGCAGAGTTCTGCCAAATGCTTTGGCTTAGAAAGGACAGCTAATGGGTCACTGGAGCTTGACGGTTTAACCTTGAAAGCTTATTTTCTTATTTGATCCGCATGTGTGTGATGTTTAGAATGTGTCGCTGTTTTGAATGTGCCGTCTTCCTTTGTAAATCTTCTTTTACGTTTGTGTGCTCTCTCCTCTAGATGTTTCCTGTAGTGCAGAATGGGAAGGCTCGATCCAGTGCCCAAAACGGCAGTCAGTTTGAAAGCTCAGGTAGGACAAGCTTTATCCTCTGCTCTTCTTTAATAGCAGTGTTTTGACATACACTAATCATACAGTACAGTTATGAAATAAGTTTCATATTATTTAATATTTTTAAGGATTTTTCGTTTATTCTTTAATTTGAGGTGTCACCCCAAGGATAAAAGGTTTGTTTTAAATCATGCAACCTAATTTTAAATCATGCAACCATGTAATCTGTCCAGTGTGAAATCTGATATACAAGTCGTCAGTCAGTCAGTCAGTCAGTCAGTCAGTCAGTCAGTCAGTCAGTCAGTCAGTCAGAAATCTCCCATAAAGTATTCCCTAACTTTTGTGAGCTTTTGTGTATACAGAGACGCATACAAGTTAATATAGGCAGCGTTGGCTCTGAAGATTTATATAATTTATTTATAGATAAAGTTGCTCTTTACTGTCCATGTGTAGTATATTTTTTTTTTATATAGTAAAATAACAATTGCAAATTAACAGTTTGGTTTTTGAAAATTCAGGCCAAGAATATGACTATGCATATTTAATTAAATTAATAATACTTTATCAAAAAGAAAAGGATAAAAGCACAAAGCAAATAACAGTGAAAACTATTATAGAACCCAGACTCCTGTTCTCACTTTTCAAGGAAGCCGCCCCC
>JAVSBV010073710.1:0-10187 GCA_033117975.1 Parotocinclus spilosoma
TATAATAAATAATCCCACATATATACATATCATATATTAATAGCATTTTGTATTTATACCGGTAACACAACAGTGAAGAAGTATGAACTTACTCTTTGGGGAGCTTGATTTTCTTCAGATCATCTTCAGCATTCATTTTGACTTGTACAACATGGCATCCCAAAGCCAGTAAGGTCCTTCATTACACAACAAAATGCAGAGATTCAGCAACCACAAATATCCCTCTTTTACATACAAGTACCTACAATGAATGGTCATAAACTTTCCAGAGATGCAGGAATTCATTGTGCCACGATTCCACTAAGTGGAATTCAGCAGAAATATTGCAAGCAGGAGAGCTTCTTACTACAAGAAAAAAGCAAGTCAGTTTTATCTTATCTCAAAGATGTTCTATACGATTAAGATCTGGGGACTGTGAAGGCCAGCGAAGAAAGGGAAACTCGCTGTCATGTTGTTCCTGCAGCCTTTTTTTGCAATATGAATCATCCTGGTAAAAGAGCTCTTCTGATAAATGGTAAAAATCAGCCATGAAGGGATAAACTTGGTTGGCTAAACTGCTTGAGTAAGTTCTATTGTCCAAATGTTCATCCACAGATATCAGAGGACCCAGGGTGTACCAAGAAAACCTTTTCAACACCATTACTAAGTAGCTGTTAACTCAGAGTAAACTGTTACCACCCGGCAGGAAATACTCATCAATTCATTCTCCTTGCAACAAATTCTGACCCTCCATTGTTGTTATGCAAAAAGAAATCTGGATTCCTCTAACCAAGTCATGTTTTTCCACTGCACAGTGATTCAATAACATTATATAATAACATATAGAATAATATTTGAAGATACACAAACACACCATCATACTGTATTTTACAATGATCCATAAACAACCCTACAGATACAAAAACACAGGCTACCTTTGTATTTGTAATGACATACACAAACTGTTACAACTACACTGGTCACAAAAATTATGGGGTAGTTCAAAATGAATATGAAGTGGATCCTGTAGGAGCTACTGGACAATCTGATGCTGTCCATTCTCCATCACTGTCAATGTGTTTTGGCAGTCTTGGGTGACCATAAACCTTACTGAACAGCCAATGTCCAGTTTGACACACTTCTGTTCACCCCTATGAATATGCCACTTGCTACTCAATCACCATAATTGAGATTGCATTATTTGCATCACCGAACAATTTTCTATCACTATTTGTTTGCTTTTCTGATGAGCTTAATGAAATAAAATCTTTTTTAATTGCTTCATATTCATTTTGAAATATCCCCTCATTTTTGTGAGCAGTGTACTTTACATGACAGCCCATTAATAATGGTGTACTACTCTTTTTGTAAGAGCTCAGAACTTAACCTGTATGGCTCTAATGCTAATCATTTCATAATTATGTTTTGTCATTTTAGCATTCAAGCATACCCCATGTGGTTTTATAGTTTATTTGTACTTACTTTAAGGTTTCAGTTGACATCTGCAAGTTATAATTTTTTTCTGTTTCAGGCAACTTGGAGAAGTCAACCAGGCAAGGATGTTGTCTTTTGTTGTCATCTCGTACCTAAACAAAACAGAGTAAACATTGCCTTTATTCGGTATCTTAACCAGAGCAACCTACAATGCCTGTAATCTTACAACGCACAATCCAAGCAATTGTGTGTGCTCAAGGGCCAAACAGTGGCAGCTGTAGTCTAATAGCTTAACTGTTGCCACCAGAGTAAATGTATGCACATAACAATTTGCTGAAATGCTGTGCTGAGGAATGAGTTAGATAACCAGGGGTAAACTCAATACCTTTGTTTTTGTTCTGTAAATGAGTTGTACTTGTACTCCTGCAGGAGACTCAGGAAGATGATTAACAAGATTGGTGGAAGCAATAAAATAATAACTTATTAGGAAATCTGTAACATAATTTAATTGACAACTAAGAATACATGTAAATGAAAAACGCAAGCTGATAACAAAAGCCAAGCTTCTGCCAGTCCTCTTTGAAGGATCCTCTGTTTAAGACAATGTGACTTTAAACTAAAAAATTTAATCTAGATTAATAAGGAAACATCTGGAATTCAGAAATATGTTTGTCATAAATTGTGAGGTCTGGCCTCAGAAGTAATGAGGGCAATCACCCTTAATTAATTTCTCCAGCCGACTCTCTGGACAACAAGTCGCTCATTAAGATTCTCTCAACAGCCTACGTGATCCAAAGCTCAACCGCAGTGTGTGTGTGTGTGTGTGTGAATGTGTATGTGTGTGTGTGTGTGTGTGTGTGTGTGTGTGATCAGCATTCTTCACAGCTAATGCTGCTGCAGTGGCCAGTACACCCCTATTACATTGATACACTCATCACTCATGGTCCTATTATCTGTAAATAACCAACATGCCCATCTGCTGACCAGTAATATGGTATTCTTGGGATCTTAGGTAATCTAAATTCAGGGTGACATTTACAATAATGGCTGTTTATAGCTGGGCAGTGCTTGAGGGAGAAGTGAAACTGTGTTCCTGCTAATAAAGTCCAGATAAATATCACTGGTTATACAGAGATGGTGTCACTACCCATATCAGAGTATGCTATTGAGTAATTTATGGGTTGCTATCAGATCTTTCTTACCATTAGCACTTTACATAACAGCTTGCAGCAGAAATTAGTTTGTTTCTGACTTGTGGAAGAAAACACTTTCATCTCCATGACAAAACAAGGCTTTCATTCTAATCACATTCTCTTTTCATTAGATCTTTTTTCGTTTGACTGATTTTCATTCTGTTGGACTTATGCTGAAGACAGATGCTGTGATTTAGTTCAGTATTTGAAAGATTACCTCAACACATCAGTTCCTGGAAGCAGAATTGTTTAAAAATTGTTTTGACGCATTATTGCTCATGATTTTCATGCTCATGAAATAATTTTTTTACATTACATTTTACATCATTCAGGTATCGCTACACTATCAACGGTTTTTTTTTTTATCTTTATACCTGGTATTTCAAATAATTACCTTTTCGTCTTTTTCTTCCAATGTGGTCCTGCCAATGTCTGCAGTCAACTTTACCTGCTGAGTGTCTCTATTTATTTATTTTCTTTTTTATTAACACCATGTTTATACTTACAGGCTACATACATAGCAAGAAGGGTCAGAGTCATTTGTGCTGTGTGTCATGGCACAAGGTGGTCAAGGCCTACCACCAGGTACCAAGGGGTGCAGAACATTTTCAGACTAGTTTGTATGTGAGAACTAGTTTGTATTTGCGGCTGTATGCTGATGTACTATCAGCTTGGGCTTGGGATAAACTGCATTTTGCAGCACGGCACACCAGAGAATCAATGTCTCTTTTCCATTTAAGCACTGTTATTCTGATATACAGTATACTGATAATATTTTTTATTCTGATATGTACTAATAAAACTTTGATATATCTTATACAAAATGTATAAAGTTTTGTACCTTGCCATAGGTCCAGCCAAGCTCGATCTTGTTCATCCCCCAGAGTTCATGGATGTTCTCAGCTAGCTTGTCACGCACATTTTCAAGGAGTGGGGGCAAAACAATCTGTCAAACATAAACATGTTTTCAACCCCACAAATACATTTCTGTGAAGAGTATAACGAATATGTTCCTGACAACATCGTAATGATGGTGCAGAATTCAGTACCACAAATAAGGAGATTTGTACTTCTCAGAAAACATTTGGAAATTATTCGTAACAATAGGTAACGAGAGCTGTTTAGCTAAAAAAATACAAACACATGTGAGGTGAATATATAGGAAGTAGGTTCCAACCACTCAAACAGAAATATTAAGTCTTACCTGGCTGGTATTAACAGGGATGGGGATGAAGGAGGCCTGGGACAGAAATTCTGTGGTTCCCAGCAGGTCCCTCACACCTTCCAAATCTCTCTTATATTCCTTCACAGACTCTACCCGCATCTTTTCTTTGGGGAGCAGAGCTTCATAACATGGTGCATACCCCGCAGGGGGCAGGAACTTAAAGTCACCGTGGCGACCCCCCAACAGGAAACGAACCCTGGAGAAAAGCATAAAAAGGCTTGAACTGTTCTGTTTATAATTAGCATGCACATTTTGAGATATACCTGTACATTTCCCAGAAATAGTGTGGTGTAAGCAGGTAGGCTTAGTGAGTAATAACCAAGATCCTCCCTGGTGTCTTACGGTAAAGGAGAATGGATGGCAAATTCATTCAGCAAAAATCCTAATGAAAAAGTCAAACTACTCTGAAGGTTCAATGTTAGACTAAATATACTAAGTGTACAGTGTGGAGTGAAAATACACCTCTTACAACATTTTACAGTTCCCTCCTATGTGATATTACACATACAAACCTTACAAACGTTATTACTTTTAGATAATTGTCAATTGTTTATTTTCCCCTCATTCTTATGCACCTGGCAACAATACATGTTTTTAAGAGTGCAAATCACAAAATGTTGGCACAGTATGAAGATTACACTCCAAATAAAAAAAACTAAAAACACAGTTTTCCTTACATTTCAACGCAGAGAGATTATGTTTTGTTTGGTTATTTAGTTTTAGTATATTTTAGTATATACATCCATTCCTGCATTTCATGCCTGAAACACATTCCAAAAAAAAGTTGGGGTGTCATTTACCACTGTGCAATGCTGCCACTCCAACACTTATACACAACATATTGGCACTGTGGATACCAGGCCATGAAGTGTTTCAGATGGTATTGTCGCCCATTTCTCCCGCAAACACATCCTTTCGTGTCAAAAGTACCCAAAGATTCTCTAATGGGGACAGGACAGGTCAAGAGTACTTGTACCTTGTTCATGCCTTTGTAATGTGTATTTGCATTGTCTTGTTACAAAATGTATAGATATCCCTGGAAAATTTAAGCACATGCAGTAGAGTGTCATTTTCTGCATTAATGCTGCCATCACAAAAGTGTAAATTACCTTTGCTTTGTCTTTTTCATCTATGCATACAGTGTCCATTTCTTCCAAAAAAAAAAGTTTTGTCTGGTTTGGCTGACCACAATACATGTTACACTCTGTGATGGTCCACGCTAGATAGATCCGAGTTTTTTACATCGCTTCTGGACATGGTTACCTTAAGGCTTTTTCTTTAAAGTAAAGTTTTAACTGGTATTTGTGAATGTAACTCTATTTTGTAGTGCTTGACAAAGGTTTGCCAAAGCAATCCCTGCCCACCTGGTTATATCAACTCTAGATGAATCACAGCTATACACTTAAATTCTTCCCAATTCCATTAATTGTTTAATTATTACTGTAGGGGAAGAAATATGCAAATCTCTTCCAACCTTCCTTTGAGGACCTTTGTTTTTAACCATTTTAATAATTTCTAAAATAATAATTTTAGAATGAAGCTTACCAGACAAAACATTAAATACATTTGATTCAAACTGTCTATAAAGAAATTTTTCATACCATTAAATTTTTTTCTGATTTGGGATTGTGTTTTCACATCAAATTCTAACAAATAATGTTAGATACATTTATTGTACAATACATTTCTTATTGCAATTTAGCTTAACATTACCAGTTTATATGTTCTTAAATCTAATTAGTGTTTTAAACAACAGACACTGCCACAAAGTAGATATAAATAAAAAACAACCTAGCTACCAAATGATCTGTGTAAGGTTACATTGGCTGAGAAAACCCAGATACACATCAGGAAGTCCCCTCAAGAGGAACAGGGCCCATTTTTAAAATGAGGTCAGACGGCGGGATAAAGATCTCATTCTTCATTGTGCACCTGGACAACTGAGGCACAAAACCAGATTGTAAGGTGCTGGGTATAATCCAAAATGTGTGTAGAACATGTAAATAAGCCACTTTGACAGAAACAATGTGTTAAAACAGGTCATCACAAATGGAAAAAATATGTGTGCATTTCATATTGCAAAAGGAAACACACCAAAGTTTAGGCATCAAGACATTTAGACAGTCATTATTTCTGGAAGTATATGATATGCATAATTAAAGTATATAGTGGGCATTATTAAAGAGCAAAGGTTACAGACTGAGTGATAAACTCTTTCACAGAGCTGTAGCCTCTATTATACACACACACACACACACACACACACACACACACACGCACACATACAAAAATGCAAGGACACACGCAAATACACACAAACACACAGAAGATCTTATTCCTATTTAATCCCATCCGGACAGGCTTTAGTCTAGCCAGCAAAATGACCAGATACAAATCTTACCAAAACGACATTTTTGTAATTACTTGTAAGAGGAGGCGAATCACCAAAATATGCAGACGTTCTATAGGCTTCTGCTTCCTAATCAGCGGTTATGCCTTGTACTCACTTTTCGAACTTTTCAGGAGCAAATCCAATTCTCCCCACCCCAGGACTATGGTAATTTCCCTTAAACATTATATAAACTGTATTTCTATTCCTGCTGGTTAACTGCATAAAATACAATGCAATAATGCAAAGAAATGAGCAGTTCATGGTGCCAACTGCAGGACTCACTTAACTCCTGCAGAGAAGCTGACGACAGGAAAGAAGAAGCCGTCTGTGTTAAAATCCTCGAACATTCCCTGCACGGGCTGGCCATTAATGCGGAATGACATGCTGGGGGCCCCGAGGTCCAGGCAGCAGCTCACTACGTCATCTGAGTTCAGCAAGTGCTGGTTAATGGAGGCTACGGCTCGTGGGATTCGTCCTGCAACACGTCAGAAGAGTGGATTTTAATGTTCTGTAACATGGTCAATCGAACAATTTAAATGAAAACCTTTATGGTTCAGTTAAAAACCAGCCAAAAACTCAGAGCTTTCACTTCTTAAATTATGTCCTCGTCATTGTTGCAGGGCATCTGGTACCTATCTCCAGAGGACACATACATAGTCTGCTCTGAACAAGACAGCAGTCCATCGCAGGGTTGTCAGGGGTCGCCGCTGCAGCATCATTTAATTATTCCCTGACCAGCATTCCCATCCACGGGCACAGTCATTCTAGCCTGCACATGATGCCCAGCTCAGTCCAGCCAATAGGCACCACCAGGGAAGCTAGCATATTAGACTGCTGAACCACCCAAACCTAAGCTCGTTTTAAAATAAATAATAATGTACAGATAAATGTTTGAAGTCACAATCATGTATGTACCTGACCATAGATGGAGGCCATCAAATGCGTAGGAGTAAAGATCATCACCCACACCATTGCCCCCCCAGCCCTCTCCACCCCCAGGGTATGGAGCGTAGCCTTTAGTGCTGGCCCAGCCTACACGGAGGTGGGTGGGTTCGCTGGTCACAAAGTGGTCCACTTGGTCAATCATTAGTTCAAAGTACCACTTCTTATACTGGGCTGATCCCTCACTCACACCTAGGAAGATGTTGGGCCTTATGCTGCAAATAGAGAGAGACAGATTCACTAACATGGCACTTTTAGCATTATATAACGGAATGAATTTTTAATCTGTTATTTAAATTTGTATTACAAATTCTTGAAACACAGTTTAGTGAAACACACTTGATACAGTTGCTAAAAGCCTTTCACAAGTATTACTCAACATGGTGGGGTGGTAATTAAAATGAGATCAAAATGATTCAATGTGAATAAATATAGTATAAAATAAAGTGGATTACAGTATTACATCATGAGTTTAGACACTGTTTTTATTTACTTTATATGCTCTCTGCATAGTATAAAAGAGTAGTGAAAGCACTGAAAGCTGTTACACAGTAAAAATGTAAGCTATATATTTACATTTACATTATTTAGCAGATGCCCTTATCCAGAGCGACTTACAACTGATACAGTCTTGATACAGTCCAATTCAAGCAATTGTGGGTTAAGGGTCTTGCTTAAGGACCCAACTGTGGCAGCTTGGCAGGATTTGAACCCAGGACCATCAGGTTAATTCAGGTCCAGAGTCCTGTACTTTAACCGCTAGGCTACCGCAGTCCCATATATCAATACATGACACTTCTAACAATTCCACTGTAATGGTTTCTTTAGTCACGTTTAATAAGATGTTGATGTTTTTTATTAATTACATTGTCTAGAATAAAATTGTGGAGGAAACAAAAAATAAGTAGCCAAAAACCCACACCCACACACTACAAACAGAAAGCACAAAAGTATGACCTGAAACCTGAAACATTAGATTTTCAAACCCATCCCTAAAGTAGTTCAGCTAGACAAATAAAACAAAAATATGGCACTTGGATAGTCATTTATCATGTAAAATGATACATAATTACATACATTTGAGTTTCAAAAGTATCTCGACTTATTAAGTGTCTGGTGAGCAGCTGAATAACTGAAACACTAACACTTCCGGAAATTGCTGACTCAGTCGTGCAATTTTGCAGAAACCTTATGTAGTGAATTGAATTCCCTAATAAACCACATAATGTATCGGATAACATAAAAAAAATCTAATGGAAATAACACATGTGACTAGAAATTTTGTGTTTGCAAAAATTTACACAATTCTGTTCTCATCTATTGTGAGTTTCTGCAAATGAAAACAAAAAGTTTACCGTGTGTATAACAGTTTAGGTTTTAGAAGCTGTTTAGATCCAATCGTGGTAGCATTCCGATCATGTTTTCAACAGCATCCCTTAGGCAGATATGCATCGTTTCCTTGTATAAATTCACATTTATGTTTACATTACAGTAGCATAAAAATACTATGTGACTACCGTAGTGTCTGGTCAATGTTCATATTAGTTAATGTCTGTTTCACATTGATGAGTGGTCATCAATACCATGACTGACTAAACTCAAGTTACTGGTTTCTTTAAGGAAAATAATTAATGCAGAGGAAAACTAAATGTCTTCTTGATAGCTTAAATTGAAGTGAACAGCCTGGTCTGAAACATATAACCCAACCCACTGATTCATTTCAAGCAATAAAAAAGAAGTGCCACAAAGAATACAACACTTACATGAACACTAATCCTAGCCTCCAGATGTAACACAACAGAATCAATATGATATGATGAATTCATCTGCATTTGGGTTTTTTGTTTGTTTGTGTTAATTGCCATTCCTTCTCAGTCAGGCTATGTACATGGCATTTTAGATGTTTAATTTGATAAAGTTTGTTTGTTGTGTTACATCTGTATTATTTCTACCATGTGGTTTTACAACTGTATAGCAGTGTAGCATCATTGGGTGAGACATAGCACCAGGTAATATCTTTTCCTGCAGCATTCCTGGTCAGATCATCTGCTTTTTCATTGCCTATGATGTTACAATGGCTTGGAATCTTAACTCTGCGTTCTTGTAGATGTCTTTCAGTAGCCAAGAGCTTCAATATAATTGGGTGGTCTGTTTGGAGTGACTGCACGGCTTGCAGGGAGAACTGCATTTGGGTCATAATGCGATCCCCACAGTGAGCTGAGTACTTCAATACTCAAGCCAAGTATAAAAACAGCATAATGGAATGAATGCAGTGTGTAACTGTGGGCAGTTTTGGAAAATAAAACGCTTGCTAAAATTGTTTTACACTGTACAGCAAAGCCAGTTGGAGACATTCTAATGGCAACATGCAGTAAATGAATGCATGCAGCACTACAATCCGTTTTCTTGGCAGATTCAAATGTGATTAATTTAAAAATTTAAATATTAAAAATATATCAAATACATACAGGTATTTCTAGGTAAGCATAAAGATTCATACAGTGTGCTCTGATTACCTTTGCACATCGTTGACCAGTCGTGTCTGAAGCAGCAGGTCTCTCCTAGGAAGCAGGTGGTCACAAATTATGTTCTGATTGGCTCGGACTGCCACTCCATTGCAGACACAGAGAGAACACAGAATATCCAGAATCTGGAGAGCAATATTAAGATGCAATTTATCAGACACAATGCTACTCAATTCCACACTGTCTCCAATATGACCAAAAGATGAATATTAGGTCTGAATCCCAAACTATACATTACCACATTAATTAGAACAAATTTAGTTTATATCTAAGCCTAAAAGACAACAGCCTGTTTGGATTGTTTGAAAGTTTTCTTACTGAAATGGTGCCTAACTGGACATATATGTTACGGTCAGTGGAGATGTATTTATTTATGGACCCAAATGTGCAGGATAAGTATATCCCACGCCGTATAATAAAAATGGGGAAATAATGAGAAACAACCAAAAGGGGGTATAAGGGCGGAGCTTAGAGACTCCTAACGAAACAAAACCGAA